>JABASF010000309.1:0-47714 GCA_019776145.1 Harlomillsia oculata | reverse complement strand
CACAATCGCCGTGTGTAATGTGAAGGTAGAAGTGTGGTGCGTGCAATTTTGGGTCTTTTTGGTCAGCTCTTCTGCCGGCACTATCGTTACGTCCACCTAACCATCCATCCACTGAGAAGATAATGGATGAGACTCGATATACATAGACGCTCTCAGCTCAACCATCCCCGCAAAAACACATTGTACACAGACAGAGATAGAGCACATTTGGTGCGACCACAGTTACCAACACTACACCAACAAAATTAGTTTTTATGAGCAACTCTGCGAGACTTTCCTGGCTGAGTGACGAGCAAACTTCGTCTATATGTCCACGTCGTCGTCGTCATCAGCTCATCAACAACATCGTCTCCGTGTGTGTCCGTATGCTCTGATGCCATGTGGGAGAAAAGATGGAAATAATATTAACTATACATTAATTTATCTTTTTTGATGAGGGGTATAGGGGTATTTTAAGATTGCGTGGGTGCGAGTAAGCATCATTTGGATAGGATTAGGTAGGAATGGAGTTTCATAGTCTTGAGAATGACTCATCAAGAGTTTCCGCTCTGAGAAGATGACTTGAACCACTTGGACGGTTTTGAAGAAGACAAGAGGTCTATGTTTAGACATTTCAAGAGATGGTTTAAGGAGCGGGATAGCGGCGGCGGCGGCCTGATTGGTTGCGTCTTCTACTTGAGATAATGTTGTACCCCGCAGAGAAGAAGATCCAAAAGTCTATCTTCCTATTGACAGAGGAGCAGTGGCAGTTGAGCTGGGGATAAATCCATGCTGAGATGTTCCTGTGTTGTGGAAGAAGCCCCAACCACCAAATCTGCATGAGCATCCCTAATCATTTTAGCACATGGAGGACCACCGCAGTCCAAATGACCCTCCCACTCAAGCTCATCACGACGTCAATTGGGTGCTCTCATCCAGCAATTTGCATGCTTAAATTTATCTCTCATCCACATTGGACATAAGACTCTCAGATAGTTTACTACTGTAGTACGACCACCAAAAATACGCCAACAACCTCTTTTACATTTTCGTCATCAAAGTCAAGGCAAAGTGCTCTCACAACATGAACATCGCCCTAAAATGTCAATTCATCAAAAAAAAAAGAAAATTAAACAAGCAAAAATTGGAGGTGGGACGCAATGCAAATCGATATCAGTGGATGATCCAAAGGAAAAAAATGGTCCATTTGCGTCATTCATCGTGTACTTAATTTTGTTTGCATGGCTTGCAGTGCATTTTTTGAGTCCAATTGCCACTTGATCTCTCAGTGAGCACAGGGCAATACGAGTTTTTTTATTTTTAGCCCTGTAATCTTTGTCTGCCTTCGTCCTTCGACAAAAATGGACAACCGGACAACTAAACAAACGGCAAAACAACTTTTTCTTTATGGATTATATCATCAACTGCGGAAAGCACTGCTGACGTCCAAGGGTAATTTTTAAAAACAGACATTCCTTACCTCAGACACAGGTCGAAAAAGGTCACGTTTGATTTATTGATTCTGATGATAGTTTCATCTGCAAATTAATCATCATCATTCAAAAAAAGGCATGATTTCTTTCCAAAATCCACATTTTGACTACCTTTTGACTGTAGTATAAAAAAAGCTGAATAAATTTGATTCCTCGTCGTTTTATAAAGTTGGAGAGAATTTCCTAAGTGAAGGAGACGAGCAGAATTTTAATTAAATCAGCAACTATACATTTTGGGGAGACGGCTTTTTATAGCTTTTTGTACTCTGAGGGAAAAGTGCAAAATATTTTGTACGTGTGTGCTCACGAAAGTTTGTATTTAATAGATATGAAATGAAAGAATCATCATGAGGCAATAGCAAAACTTGAGTATTAAAAATAGCGTATGATGACATTGAACTGTGAACTACAAAAAAGAAAAACCTCATAAAATGACGCCAGCAGACGAAAAAAGGAAACGAACAGGTTAAGTTTTTGTGCTTGCTGGTCCGTCCGTGCGTCTTGGTCGGTTAATCGTCTCGTCATTTCGATTGGCCATGGGCCTCTTTTCTTCAACAACCAAAATGTGCACTCAAAATGTTTTCAAGTACATTTTGAGAGATGCTTTTTTCTTTAGATTCCCTGCTTGCTCGTCAAATCTTTGTTTCTTGCTCCAACTGCATACTGAGAAACAGGTGCGTGTGAGACCTCTTCCATGATTCCCAACGAATATTCCCAAGTCTACCTGGCAAGAATCGCACTAGATATCCTTCAGGTGCAACTTGGCTTCCACTTTGTTCACGAAACGTTCAGTCCAACTTTTAGTATCACAGGAGGTAGTCACTTAAACTCGGATTCGCAAAACGTACAACATCTGTCGGCAATCTGTCGCTACCTCTCGTTCCTCTTTCACCTGCAATCTCCTATCTGCTTTCGTGGAGTAGAATACAATCAAAAACGTTTCTACCAGGTGCCGTGATCAGGGACTTGGTTTATCCAAAGTTATATCATGTACTAAACATTTCTTAACTTCGAAACTCAGTGTCCACAAAATTTTTGCTGTGACCTGAAAACTTGACCTTGAAAAAATGATAATTACCCTAATTAATAATAAAATTTATCTTGATCTGGTATTACAAATAAAGTCAGTTCAGCATAAAATACCAATCAATGTTATATGAACAGGAAAATTAGGTTTAGTGGAGGAATATTTAGGAATTTACTAGCAAAAAGACGACGATTTGACTGGACGGGCAATTTCGGTGAAGAGAACCTGACAAGTTTTCCGTTTTCCGTCTTGAAGGGAAATTGTGAGGGTCTTTTAAGAGTTTTTTTGTTGAGCTGCTGTAATGGATGTATTAATGGAAGCTTTGCATTTTTGTTCAAGTTGAGAAAGTAAGGTTGGCTATTTCTATTTCCCTTGACTGAGTGAAATTGGTCGTTTTTCCTTATTGGAGACAAACGGATTATTGAGAGTCGTATAGGAATGGACAAGTCGGGATTTATATCGGATTTTCCCAACCATTCCCTCTTTTCTTAGGACTGGGTTACAAGGCGGAGCAAGGGAGCGAATAAACTACGCAGTGAGTGACTCAGTCACTCAGAGTCTTTTAATTTATGCTTACGGAAAAAAAGGTTCACATGCAAAAATCTCATTTCGCTCAGCGAATGAGAGGTTTAAAAATGCAAGAGCCCTGGAACCGAAGAAGACGAATAGGAAAGTGATACAGGCACTTGAGGAAGTTAACTCAACTCACAGGATACCGAGCTCCAACACGGAATGCTTCACCCACAAATTTCACCTTTCCTTCTTCCCAACAGCGGAAACACCGGACAATATTCTCCTCGTACCAACGGATGGTCCGAAATGACTTTTCCCAGTGGAACCCAGCATTGTCCAGCACTTTCTCCCTTATTCTCCTGGTATGAAACCCCCAAAAAACTCATTCATCATGATACGAAATCAGTCGAAGGCGGAACGTCTAGAAAAAAAGCCACAAACTAGACTACGACCATGTTGACCACGAAAAAATATTCATGGAACACGTTATACTACACAAGTACCAAGCTGACTAAACAACACTGATTGCGACGAAAAACTAATTTAAATTGTGTCCCGTTGTCCCATTCGGCGTAGGTACTCATAAATGAAACGTTCGTGTACGTCCTTGTATTTGCTNTATACGTAATAAATGACAGTCAAATAGTGAAAATGGCAGCGCTAAAAAAAATTTCATTTTTGCATGTTTGACAGTCTCAACTTGAGGTTCGACTGGGGAATGACGTCATGAATATTTCCTTTCGGAGCCAACTCTAATGACATTGCATTTTAAAAGCAGGTGCCAGCCATTCGGATTGGCCATTTTTCCTGGAGAACGATTTCGTTGACAAACACCATTAAGAAATTATTGTGGGTTGGTGTCTCCGTGCGAAGGATAAAGCTTAAAGCTTGTAGGATAAAAGGGAGGATTGTGTGTGTTCATTTAAGGTTTGTTGGGGAAAAGAATGAAGAAGATGAAATAAAATGTATAAAAATGGAAAGATGAAGAAGCAGGACAAGACGGATGGTTGGTTGTTGTGTTGTGTAACGAAAACGTAATGTCTTGAAGTAAGGATTAGGTAGTGTAGATTGTAGTGAGAGTAGTATTTTATTGTTAAATTGTAGGAAAGTAGTGGAGGAGTGTGGATGAGATATGTGGACGGAGCCGGAGCGAATGGTTTGGTGAGCTTGGCTGCGTCCGATGTGCATTGACCAAAAGAGTGAAGGAGCTAACTTACAATTACTCACATCCTTCACGTAGCAGAAAGGAAGTTGCATTTATCCAAGCTTTCATCTTCACAAAGCAGAAGCAACTTAACAGCATCAAGATCAAGGCTCACTCCTGTGCTCCGCTCGCATCACTTCATTCACTTGCCTTCCCTTCTTCCATCTTCTCCCTGTCTTTATGGAACATAATAGCCTATACTTAGCCCAAAAGGCTCAAACCCATTAAAACAAGTCACTTCAAGACGACGCAACGACAACATATCAAAAACTTTATTGGCATTCAATGCATACTATGTGACTGATGTGAAACAGTCTCTTTGGTCCAAACCTGGGTCTGTCAAAGATCATGTCCTCATTGACATGATGACTATGGCCAGTGCATACAAGTCTAGATCACTTGGTTCAAGTGCGTGTGATCAAGGAATGACGACAAATGTAAAAAAACTCTTTTGGCTCAAGTCCACTCCTCCTTTCACACTCATTAACGCACTGGACCACAAGATCGGCTCAGTGGTCTCAGACTGGTTCTGGGGAAGTCAACCGCTTCCGCTCACCCACAAACTAATTCTCCTTCAGTCCTTTTGAGAGAGGAAAACCTTTCTTCATTTCTTTCGTCCTAGTCTCACTATTGATGCCTATAGACTGCGTTACAATATTCCATAGTTCCATATCTACTGCAAAATAAATAGAGGGATGTGGGATTCATCATCAAATAATCATCATCATCCTAGCCAAGCTTAGAGTCAAATGGAGAAACTCCTTTGTCTTGTCTTTGTTGTCCAGAAAATGAGGTTTTTTGGCATTCATTTACACAAGTATTTGGTTCTTGTGTTCATGATTGTAGTACATTATCCATTGGGATGGCTGGCTGAGTGGCTGGCTCAGAATTCGTTTCCTCTGGTTCCAAGTTGGAGCATTAGTATATTTTCTGCAAGAAGATTCAGCGTGGAGATAAGCGCTGGCTCGCTCTAATTCAACATGGACGCGGTGACTGAGGCGAGCAAAAGAAGAAGCGAATTTAATGGAGAAGACGCGACTTGAGATGAGAAAACGAGAGAAGTGAGGATGTGAGCAGGTGCACAGGTGCTTCCTTTCACATTTCCACTGTTGAGTACTGTGCAGGAATTACGGGCTTGTGCTCTTTTGCTATCACATCAAAAGAGGATTCTGCACAACACGATGGCAAACCAAAGTGAAGGCTCTCACTCCTCCCTCAAATCAGTCAACTGAGTCCGTCCGGTCAATACCCAACAATCCCAACTTTATGCCATTCCAATAAAGACTCAAAATGGAATTCTAATTGCGATTCCAATTTCGACAAAAATCCAACAACTCCTCTTTCTTCATTCTCTTTCCTTTCTTATGGCAATTCTGCAACTGGGAAATCTTCCCCGTCACCAAACCACTTTACATTATTAATTTTTTACGTAGCTCATGTAAGTAACATTCTCTATCCTCAAAATGGAACCGAAGTGTATCGTCGCATCTTCACATCTTCGCATCTTATAACGTCTTTGAGATTCAGAAGCTTGTTCCGTCCTTGTGGGATCAGAAATAAGTCTAATTTTGTGGTCGACATGTCTTTGTCCTGGCATGTGTGACACCAGCGTGGAAGTGACAGCCACAGCACAGCACAGTACTCGTGATTTTACGTCTTTCGATAAAACTTTATTTCCCATGATTACAGGGTGTACATTTTCCTCTTGTATGATGCAATGAGGATGTTGATTCTCGTATCGTCAAGTCATGGAACCAATGTCTTTCGCCACGCCATTTTTTCTATGTCCAAATCCAAACTCACATTGAGGAGCACGGCTTTGCTCACAGCTTTTCCTATGATGATGACAACATCTCTCGTCCATAAACCTGTCACCATGTCACCTTGTCCACCTTACTCACCTGAGTCAAACACCAACTTTGTCCAAGAGTGTACTCTTCCTTTTTTCAGCGCTTCTTCCTGTCCTCTCTCTCAAATCCAATCTCTCTCTCCCCTAAAAAAACATCTGCTTTGCTCACAATTTGTTTGTTGGTTCAATCAAAATGTCTCATCGTGTCTCAAATCTAATAAAAAATTACTAGACGAATTTCATGTTCTCTACAGCATGTCTGCGCTTGCGCTGTATAAAGTCGGACCATTTGAGCTATAAATGTACTCTGTAGTAACGGAGAAAGATTAAAATATGAGATAGGACTGATTGTGAATTAGTATTAATAGCTCCATAATGCTTCCTCGCACGTGTTAATCCTGTCCTATATAGGAATTACGACTGATGAGCTTTTCTTTTCACAAGTCACTGCCTTTCACGAGCAGTGGAAGTGGTTGCTCAATGTTGGACGTTGAATGTTCAACAAAAAGTTGCAAGCAAAGTCAAAAGTGAGCAATGAGCTTGGTTTTGTGATGTGTTGGAGTTTTGTGTTGTGGATATAGTCTCTTTGTAGTATTTGGACAAGTCCGCATTCTCTTCGTTCAACTGACGTCTTCTCCATTCCGTCTCGTCTGTCTTTGTAACAAGTCTGATTAGTGATTAGACATACTTTTGCAGAAAAAGCGCACTTAATTTGGTATATATAGTAGTCAGTCTCTCCAGTGCTACTATAGGAGAGTAAAACATTTTTTTTACATCTCATGTCTTCTCAAGTTGCTTGCACTTTCTGCTCTGTTGACTTCCCATGCTCAAGTGAATCTTTCCAAAGTGAGGAATTTTATAGGATCGAAAACTACCTTTGCATTCAATTTCAAATCTCACACAAGTACTCCTCCAATTTTATTTATACTGCCACGTTTGGAATTGACAATCTTCAAAAAGTTGACAATATTAGAATGGTCAAGTTTCTCTCAAGAGTTCGTCACTGGTGGGAAAGAAGAGTCATTTTGTCGTTTCGGCAGTAGCTCACAAAACGTTGAGTAGCGTACCATTCGAGGATAGTATGATGAGTGCACATGAACACTCCGAGCTTTCTTTCTATGGCAAAAAAAGTAAAATAAGATACGGTATGGTCGTATAAAATAATAATAGTTCCAAAATTTATGGTCAACAATAAAATGACGTGAAAAAATTGCACGTTCCGTACAAACAATGAGAGACAGCACCTTTCCCATTGTGGAAGCAGTTTCTTCTAAGAAAAGAGCAAGTGGTGGATGAGGTTGAGCTGCTAGCAAGGTCCATGCCGTCCTGGCGGCTTCTCATTGTCTTCCGGCGTGTCTTTCTCAAGAAACATTCATCTCGCCGCATCAATCCGCGTTCATCTCCAGAAAAGACCCATTTCGAATTCAAGTTTTGTATTCTTTCTTCTTCATCATCATCGTATTACACCCACCAAACTCACTGTGATGTGCTTCCTCAGCGGCCAGCATGCAATCTCAAAGACCACTGAACACATATTGCAAAAAGCTATGCTTATATACTTTAGCCAATTAATGCAAAAAAGCGTTCTTGGATTGCACAAACCCAAGGTGTACATTTTCCTTGAACATGTTGAGTTTCCGAATTTCGTAGCTACTTCTTTTTTCATAGATGGTCTGACTCTGGTCTCATTATTCCTGGACTAGGGGAAAAAGGTGTAAAAGAAGAAAGCCTTTGAGTATTAATAGGGACTTTGATATGGATTATTACACGGGAGTCAAAAATTGACTAGTGGAAACTGGAGACAGAGTTGGCAGTCCGCACCCTCAAGACTACTGCTGCGTATACTCTTATTTGACGACCCTCACTTCATTACGAGGAAAGGAAAAACCTAAAAACAGGGTTTGTACAATTCATTGAGAGAGACAAAACGCGATGGGAGTTTTTGATACAGTTTCCCCCTTTTTGAAACTTCTTCGTTGTATCTAAGTTGTATGTATCCAAAGGGGATCGAGTGTGTAGAGAAGCTAACAAAACGGAGGAGACGTACGTCTGCAGAGTGTATTAAAGCACAAGGGAACATGAAATGAAAAAG
This sequence comes from Harlomillsia oculata, assembly GCA_019776145.1. Lineage (NCBI taxonomy): Eukaryota > Metazoa > Arthropoda > Collembola > Entomobryomorpha > Oncopoduridae > Harlomillsia > Harlomillsia oculata. The sequence goes on along the minus strand of JABASF010000309.1, from coordinate 39,557 downwards.
TGGAGTGCGTCGAGTCTACCCGGGACTCGGGACCGGGAGTCAAGCCAAGTCACACCACACAATTTGATGAACACAAAATAGCAGTTGACTTTGGCTTTCTCAGACTTTTCACTTTGGTCGAAGTCGGGAGCTGAAACACCTTTTCTTCCATTAGAAAATGGCTCGGTACATTTTCTCTGCGTGGCAACCTTTGACATCCATCCACCCCTCTTCTATCATGCCATTTCCGTTGACATTTACGTGTTGAAACACCAAAGGGAAATCACCACCCGCTTTCCATTCCGAAATCCCCGCTACCCGCTCCGTTTTCCTCTTCCTATAATTTTATTTCTTATACATACCAGTCTTGTCTTTCAAAGTGACCACGATTTCATATTCGCTCTTAATTGGAATCATTTTTGCGCATTTTTGAATAATTAACAGCGGAGATATAAGAAGAGAAACTTTTTTAAAACAGCACAAGAAGGTGATGTAATCATTAAAGTATAAACTCTGCAGGAGTTAATTTAAGGGTTTGAGTTGCCTTTTCGCACACGATCCGTATCCGCACATGTCCACGTGCAAAAAAAGAGTATAATTCTTGGAATAACGCGTAGTATAAGAAACTGGAATTGCTGTACTCCAAGTCAAATTATAAGTTACTATGCTGGAGAATACTGGAATCTGATTTGATTACACAGGGGTTTTTAAGGTTGCTGGTGGAATGGAAGGAAATGGATAGTTTTTGCATTGCATGCTTTCAAGTCGTCATTTCAGATGGAGAAAGGCGAGAATTGGACTCATTACGGAGGCAAAGGCAGCACATCGCATTGTTTCCAGGTGGGTTTTGTACATTTTTTTGGACAGAGTCAGAGGCACGTCGCCGTCACCGCCGTCGTCGTTGTTGTTTGGATCGTATTTTCTTTATGATTGGAAGACTTTTTGGGGTACTTCTGCATTGAGGAGGTATATTTAAAAGTGGCAGAGGTGGACTTTGACCTTTTAGTTGACCAGCGGACCATGACTTGGGCAGCGTGCAGCGTGCATAGCAGAACCAGTGTGCAGAAGGGCTTGGTTGCACATATGATTACGCTCCGGGCACGAACAATGACACGGAGGCTGAGTTGATGGTGCCCCATCACAATAATCATCATCATCAGCCTCGCAATGAGATTAAATGTCAAGAGGACCCGAGCCATTGTGACGGTAATGGGTGCACTCAGCCAAAATCCGCCTTCTGCCTCGTGCCACTCCGCAATTTATTAAACCTCATAAAATCCTATACGCAATTGCCTATTTAAACCGCACAAGCCAACCAGCCAGGCGCACAACCCTACGTTTTTGAATAAAACAACAACAACTCAACTCCAAGCATCTTAAATAATAAGACTCCTTCCCTCCTTGGTTTCAAGCAACGTAATTACCTTTTCAGGAGCAGGGGAATTCTTAAAATGCTACACAAAATTCTGTCTCGGATGGTCATTAAAGCTGAAGAAACAAGATGAGAGGAGCAGTCCGCATTTCTAAAATATAATTGGCCACTCTCCTCATGTTGACGTCCATAATCGCACTTTATATTTGATTCTCAAAAGGGCGTTTCAGCCACAAAGTCATAGGTTACTGTCAGTCCAATAGCTTCAACACAAGCTTATTCTACTCAGCAGTTTTCCTCCAACGAGAGTCAACAACTTTTGGAAAAATTCTATTCGGTTGACACATTGACAAAAATATTATCCTTGGACATTTTCTACTATGACGATGACATATAATTATTGAATAACGATAACCGATTCAGTCGGCGATTTGAAAAAGATTGTGTGCACAAGGAGCACAGTTGTTACGTTTGGAAGAACCGAATTTTGGGTTCCTCCTAGTATAGCCTTATACCCGGGATCTTTATGGATGCCATATAAGATTATAATGGAATATGGACGACATGGAAATTGGAAATGTAAAAGAAAATGACAAGTGGACAATATCCGTCGACATGAGTTTGCCCGTGTGAGTAACGAGGTTGTTTTTCGGTTCCGCTCCTCGTTCCAATTTTGGCAAAAATGCTAATGTTACACCAACAAATAATTCAACAAGAAGGTTCATAAGTGGACCATGACGGAAAAAGGAAGCATATTTCTCCAGTTTGTTAGTGTAAAGTGAGTCACACTCACAAGCTCACAAAATCCAATGTACACACAGTTTTTGCTTTTCTTCCAGCCATATGAAGGAATTGGAGAACAGCTTTTGTGACAGTGTTTGATTGCGACTGCTCAACATTCACGCCTCCGACTGTCGAATTGACTTGGAAGAAAAAGTGGAAAACGCTATATTCATAATATTCGAGGAAATATACCATGTTGGGTGTTGGTGTTGGGAGCAATTCATTCCTCAATCAATGAAAAATAGATACGGACGAAAAACCATGCTTTTCGAGAGGAACCCTTTTTCCATTCCTCCAAGATAAAAAAAATACCTAAAATGTGAGTTGTTGTTGCTGGATGGAGAGAACCAGAGAACATGCAATAGCGTCATTAAAAGTCATGCTCATTCATGCCCAGGCTGAAGCAAGCCTCCTGCCTTTCTTTCTCTCCTATCATGTTTGCCAAAAAGAAATACACCACTTCTTTTTCTGCAGAAAAGAAAACCTTTTGGAGCAACTTAACTCTTTTGTGCCTTTTTTTCATGAGGCTTTATGACCGATGACAAAGGAAGCCAAAAATTCCTTCCTCGTCTTTTTACGGTCTTCTTTTCCATGTAACATCAAGTATAACTAAAGTGCCATTTTGACCAAACGTTTTTTCCTACCATCATAATATTGCATTCTGCTCTTTTCCAAGGGGATCTCTATAAACAATAGTACTTCTATTCTCTCAGCTCTTGCTCTTGTTAGCTTATTCTTATTCTTGCTGCTTTTGTGTCATTAAAAGGACCATGAAACCATGGGACGATAACAAACCTGCACACAGCCGCACCGGCGCGTCACATCGTCGTCTTGCTTTATATTCCCAGTAGCAAAACCAACCTTTTTTGGCAATTAAAAACCACGACTCCCAAAATGATCCTAGCCAGTACAACATGGGAAATCGTTATTATTATTGTATGTACAATCACACTTCACAATGAGAATGATCGCGTACTGTCATAATAGTCAAAGTATAGGTCCTTCCCTTACTTTATGATTGAGACAGATTTTTGTGCAAACAAAAGCAAAGTCGTACAACTTGGAAAGGCATTTTTTGTGGAAAGGAATAAGAAGTGGAAGATGAGTCGTCGTCGTCGTTGTTGTTGCTGAATTGTTCATGTTTCCCTTTCGGCCAGGCCACGGTGTTTTATTTTGGGGATGATGATGGTCTGGTGGTGGTACAGACACAGAGGTGGTACACAGAGGAACAGCAGCTGCATCCGAGTGATTGGAAAAGACTAGACTAGAGGAGAAGTGTATTCAAACACCTGCTGGATGATCATTTCCCTGCATTGCATACAACTCCTTTGTTTACGACACTATTGCTCTTGTGAAGTAGCAATCAGTTGCACAATGCACTCTGTTCTCAATGAACACAAAGCCGCGAATTCTTCACTTGAATTTTCTATTCCTCCTATTATTTTATTATTCATGCTAGACATTCACTATTCACGTCGTTTCCTTCTTATTACAAGAGAACCCGGTTAGGTCAGGTCAATCAAATGATGACATCAACACGACAAAGACAAAGACAATAACAATACAAACGAACATTTAAGATTTAATTTGGAAGCGAGGAATAATAGAGTTGATGTGACAAAGTATGTCATTATCAGGTACGGAGAGAATGGATTTAAATGGTTTAAATGACATGTGATGGGAGGAGGAGTGGAGGAGCTGGAGAGAGAGAAACTAAGAAACCACCATCACATTGCATTGCATCCGGATGATGGTGTACCGAAGATGATGACTTAATGAGCGTTTGGAAAGGAAGGTTGGCAGCGTTTTCTTATCCTTTGTCTTGACGTGAAGTGGATGAAGGAAGGTGCATCATGAGCAAGTGACAAGCTTGGTCAATCTGATGTGACACATTGACGTGTCTCTTTCTTGTGCATTAGCATCCAGACGCATTTCAATGTAACAGGTGATTAAATGAATGTTGTGCACTAGTCAGAGTAACTACAAGTAGCAGTTAATTAGTTGAAACTGGTTGTTCTCCGTGACGACGTGACGTCGCGTCTCTTCTTACTTCTCCGCTGTATAGCACGGGTTCCTTGTCTTTTGTGTCTTCTCCTCCAACTTCATCTCATTTCCCCGTTATCACATCACCATATTTCAGCTACGATGGACTTTTGTACTACCTTCTCAACTCAACAACAATGTTCAACAAGCATTGCTATTGCTAGATAGTGGTGGTCCGTGGTCCACGTCAAAAAACCTTGGCACACGTTGACTAATGTCACTACTCCCGTCCAAATCCCCTCAAATTTGAGTCTTAAGTGGCCATTAATCGCATGATCAAGACGATTTGTTCGTCACTCATTCCTAATGACTTCTCAAAAGCCCTGTGGACATTATCATACAAATAATTCCATTCCCTCTTTCCATGGACGGTGAATTACCGCATTTACCATATTTGTACCACCAACCACAAGTGCACGAAAGCAAACCACGTGCGTTTGACATCCTTTTTGGACTCTGCAAAACGTGAAGTAACATTCACATATTTGAATTTTGCGAATTAATGTTTCGCGACTGTATATAAATTCAGGAGGATGATGTTGTGGTGTCCAGATGGATAGGAATGCAAACATGTAGGTATAGTAGAGGAAGTATATAGAAATGAGAGTGAGTGAGAGAGAGAGGGAATGAGTGAGTGAGTTAGTAGTATTTAATGGATGCCGGCAAAAATGTGATGTTGATGGTGATGAAGGTTTTTTTTCGGAGGTTTGAGCAGTAGTGCAGAAGGTAAGAAAGACTAATTAGGGGACGAATGCACTGTTGGCAAGGCAGGGTTGCAGGTTGGTCGGCGGTGGTTGGGGGATCCGGAGGGTTTTGCTTCCGAGCCTCAAGTCAGCCAGTGATGATCATGAAAACGACGACGGACTCTCTGTCTCTTCTGTACCAAGTACGAAAGGAACGTTTTTGATACACTACTTACCTTGGTTTTCCTTCCTAGCTAACCTGGCTTGGAGAGCTGACGGCTGAAAAGACTGAAAGCATACTGCTCCATATGCACGCGGATTCGTCAGTCATTCTGGATGAAAATGAGGAACACAGGTGCGTTGGCTGCTACAGCCACGGAAAAATGAACCAGAGAGCCATCGGGAGTGCAGACGACGACGACGACGTCAGGTGTGCTCTACGTGGTCACCGTCACCGTCACCGTCACCGTCACCATCACCCCGTACTCTTGTCTCTTGCCCTCTTTACTTACTATATCGTCCCTGTGTCACACACCTACTCTGAAGGTCTTAACTCTCTGAACACACCGCTATACATACAACAAATGTACAATATAATCATTTCTCCCGGGTACATTTCGGATTTCCGACTACCCCTCAGTCCGAATCATCAAACTTGCCGTCTCGTCTCATCTCCTTTTCCGTTTCTTTTGTGCATTTCGACCACTCTTCCTAAACAAGGTAAGACTACATTCACTGTATCAACCTTTTGCCTGAATTATTACTTTTTCTTCTTGTTCAAGTGCATAGCTAAGCTGGGCGCATAATTTCCATGTAATACGTTAAGTTTGTGGTTTTCCTTACCTCACGTGGAACTTTGAAGTTGGAATGAGGGAGTTTCAGAAAAAGGAAGGAATAGTTTGAGAGAAAGCGTTTGATATTTGGTATACTGGATAAGGACATAAGGAGACAGAAATGGAGGAAGCACCACATGGCACAGACACAGCACAGGACAGTCAATTATAGTCCATTCGCATCGGAGTGTGTCATGCTGGTTTGCTCTGTTCTCGGTTCCTTTCCCTTTCCTAATTCATCGGATCCGACTGACTGAGCTGCTTCTGCACCTGTCTCTGCTCCATTTGCGTCAGTCTCCGGTAATGAATTCACTGTCCATTATCCGCAAGACAAGCTAAACTGGTCATCCGTCAAAAAAACGGAATCATTCTTACCCGGGTACATTTAGTAGTTAGGTATTGTGTAGGGTGGAATGGAATGAAGAAAAGCGGAGCATGACATTAAATTGTAAAATTAAGAATATGGTACATAATGTAGTATTGTGTATTGAGGGTTGGAGGACGAGAGATTAATTGAAAGATTATTAGGAAATCTAATGTTGGTCGGTGAGGTAAGTGAGCAATTAGAAGGGGCAGAGGAGCCGAAAACGAGACACGGCTGAGTGAGTGCGGATTGTATAAAATGGTAATTCATGAATCAAAGATGCATAGAGAAGGTATTAATGTATTGAAGTTGGACTTGAAGGCGGCGTCTTGTCTTGAGGTGAGGAGATTAGCATTAAGTCAGTCTTGTCTGGATGTCATAATTGGATGAGGAGATGATGGGCGATTGAGGGTTGAAAAGGTGCTTGGCGGCTTCCTCTCATCGTCTGTCGACAACTTGTCTATGACTTCTTCTTCCCAACTTTGCACAAGGAAACAAGCCGAGAATCTCGTCCAACAAAACCAGTCTGACAGATTCTCGGCTCATCTCATCTCCCCACTTGCACTTATGTAATACTCTCCTTCATCTCCATCTCCATTGTTGCTCACTTCTCATGAACCCGTGCTCCGACACAACTACAAAACACACACACGGACACGAGCAAATAGCCTTTCCTTGTGTATGTACCAATCTCACAGATGAGATCCCAAATACCAATGAACAAGTCTTTTCACTATTCCGACTTTCCGAACGCAATCTACGACCTGTGTTTTTTATTAAATTAAAGTCCCATCTGCTTTCTTACTCCAGTCATTGTTGCTCTTCCTCAGCTCGTCAGTGTCCATTTCTTCATTTGCAGTCCAGGAAGTCCAGTTACCCATGTTTACACAAAAAACTGGTTCTTCGTAATTACACTCATGCTGTTGCCGCTCCGGTGTCCGGTTTGGTGCGTGTCACCTGTCAGAGTCATCGTCATCATCATCATCATCATGATCTCACATATCTGGACATTTATGCCGAATGTGCTGATTGTTTAATTCTCAACATTTCTTTTAATGGACCAGTTCCAACATCATTGTGTGAAGTGAAGGAATTCTAGTTGAAACGACGGAGTTCACATTGTTTTGTTAGGGTTTGTGTCATAGTTTGTGAAGTCGCCTGCAAAGAAAGGTTTTGGTTTCCAAGTTGTTGGGTTGTTGAATGGTGCACGAGAAGCTAATTTTACTAACGACGCCTTGCAATTACTCTCTCATTTAACTTACTTTTAATGCTTACGGCTCCAACTATTAAGAAATACTCGGAGCTGTACAGCCTTTGTGTGCCGAGTCTCATATGCATGTGCCATTCATTTGTGTACAGGCCAACCACCTTCACAAAACTCATTTCCCTATACGTTTCTTCTTGACGAACGTTGCTAACAAAATTAAAAACCTTCCAGTCAAAATATCGTAGAGAAAAGCAGGGTAGGTAGTACAATGGTTTCCCTATGTCGTCGTCTTCATCGTCATCAGAAGACAGAGGCCACAACGACAAGAACGTCGTCGACGACGATGATGATGATGACGTGGCGATGTATAGGACGCGTCTTCCTTGACTTTTGAGATTTGACTACAGCTGACTCTCATTATTATATTATGCATTTCATACAGGGTGAAGGCTGAGCTTCTATCCAGGAGCAATTGTTCCAGCCTCCAGCATTCTAATTTACTTGTACCGAGGAACGCTATGTAACGTGTGGGCTGGTAGACAATATTCATTTCTGTGCCATGTAAATTAGTAAAGTGTATGAATTAGTCATGTTTTGTATTTACAAATTCCGTTGTTCTTCCAAATGACTTTTGAGGAGAGGAGACGAGCGGAGATTGACATTAGGACATTTTGTTCGTATAGTATTGGGTAAGTTGGGGCACTGGAAACGTGGAAAGGTGTAGGAAGGAGAGGAGATTATCAAGAAAAGTTCATTCTTGAACGTTAAGAAAGAGGCAGTTACATAATAAGAAAAGACGCCATTGAGTGTGTGAACGTGAGCAACTTCCCTTCCTTCAGAAAGACTCTCACTGTCCTGTCCCTGTGTCCACAAAGCACAGGAAAGACGTTTCAACCAACAATTCTGATTGTTGAGCTTTTGCTTGCTCCTAAGTCCTAAGCTTCCAACAACTTGGAATCGCATCGTTCCGTCTCATCAACGGTACATTTTCATAAAGTTTACGGCAGATGGGAAGCACGTGAAAACGGACACGATGTGATGTGATGTGATGACGAGCCTTTTTAATGCAAAAGTCCGTTCCAAACACACACAATATGACGACAGTTTCTTACGTATCAGATGGGAAACCCAATTTTGCGAAAACTTGCTTTTCCATCCGAGAGCAGGAGCATCAACAACCAACATTAGTATATGCAAATGTTAATTAGGACTTAGGAGGCTAGAGGTATTACAGTATAGGAGACAAATGATGATCCTAATTTTGTAGGTTGAATAAAATTAGCAATAATATGCACAGTTTGATGAATATGTTGAGTGCGTGGGGATCTTGATGAAGGTTGGTTGGTGGTTGGTTACGCGTAGACTGGGAAAAAAGACTCAACGGAGGAGCAATAAGCTTCATAAAATCGTCGAGGGTTTTATCTTATTGAGTGTGTTAGAGGAAAAGTTTGTAAAAGGATTTTTGCCTGGTGTGTTGCTCCGGTGCTCGTGGTACAGTTGCCACCACTGCTGGCTGTCGACAGTCCACAAAAGACTTTTTTGTGAGGAAACGCTGAAGGGCATCACGCACCTCCTAGAGACACTCATGAAATTCTTCTGGCGATTCCCTGCAAAACTCAAAGCACAAAATGGATTAAAACCACTCTCTCCACTTCTTCTCTTCCATTCCACTTGTATTCTACAGTATACTATACAAACTCCTTCGGAAGACATCCTTGTCGACGACGACGACGACTTCTATTCATATTACATCATTTTATTCTACCAAAACACTTTGTCTTCACTTCTTCTTTCGCATCTTGGAACCATTTTGTGGAGCAAGCCTGGCTTACACAGGCTCTGACTCTACTCAAACGCACTCACAGTCTTCCTATTTAATTTTTTTTTTCACATTTCCACTATCAAACAACAATCTTGTCTTTCTTTCCTTCTCAGGTTTGTACACGTGTAAAACTCTCATTTTGAGTAGCAATGAGTTATTCATGACACTTTTCATTTTTAAATACTTTTTTTGGGGTTATGTCATAAACGCAACTCAATAAATGATGGAACATGAAAAATACGTTCTTTTTTTACGAGAGAGTGTATTACTGGAACATTTGAAGGGAAAAGTGGATGGGGATCAAGGCGTGTGAAACATCAATAATCTCTGCTCATAAGTCGCTTACTTGGGTCATTTGTCTTGTTAGTATAGAATTAGTACATAAGTGTGGTGTGTGAATTGCAAGGGATCATCTCTCATCATGTCCTATCTTAATCCCTATGTCTTATGTAAGTGTATCCCATCAGACGGGCTGCGAACGGTCTTTTCCTCTTGATTGAGAGGTCCGATTATACGCGGGTAGTTGGCGGGAACACGAGGGAAATGCCCGCTGAGGAATGTATGTACTATTCATCCGTTTGTCCAACTTTTGTTCTTGGCTTTATGCTAAAGTGAATTACGTATACGAAGCATTAAAGGAGAGTTTAGAAGGCAACATGAGCATGAGCAGCGACGCTGACTTGTTTCGTGACAGGTGACATGGTTTGTCCCGGAGAAGAATGTTGTGTGTGGGTGGGTGTGATTCGACTGCACTTTAGAAAATGGAACGTTTAAAGTTTGTGGAGTGCAAGTTGCGTCCAAGTGTACAAATAACACAAGCTGCTCCTGTTTGTTGGTAATGATACGACGAGGACGATGAAGGTTGGAGGAGGACGAGACACAAGAAAGACTTGGGAGGATGATGATGACGGCCTGGCATGGCATGGCATGGGTTTCCAGACCATATGGTTTTGCTATCCTTTGGCAGTGACAGTGGCAGACACAAGAGCACAAGAGTAGGACAGGGAAGAAGAATTGAATAGTTTGCCATTGCCACAGTATAAAAAAAAGCATGTATCGTCATTGAAGAATGGAGAGAGCAATTGTAGGAGTCATGCTAGCGTGAGATGAGTTTCCACGCAGGCAGGCAGGGGAAAAATAGAGTTTTTGGCTTGTGTAGCCAGACAAGCCACGAAGCTATACGTCAGTCTACAAAGGCAAGCAACGTGAGCGGAAGTCCCTCCAATGACATTAATATGAAGCAGATCCGTTCTTCTATTTCAGGGTGGAGTAGCTCATCATCATCACCCATCAAAAAACCTTATGTCTCTTCCAGTCTCTGCACCTTTATATATAATTATTTTCATAATTACCTTTACCTTCTCATACTCCTACAATAGAACCTAAACGCTGTCTCCCATTCCTCTGCTTCAAAATGTCCACTGCCTGCCTTCCTAACTGAATTTTCCTTTCAAACAAAACTCCGGAAAATGTAACTGACTTGACTTGGCTCATGTTTGTGTGTGGTAATCGTAACCTATAACAACAAACACAAAAAGACGACGTGTAAGTGGAACGCAAAGGACACAACAGGACACTATCGACACTATCGATGTTTTTCCTTCTTGGTCATTTATTCTTGGGCCATGAATTTGTCACAGGCAGGCCGCATGGCAAGGGAGATAAGAGACAGTGCAAAAAATGGGTTTGAGCACATTCTCGTCCATTTGCCTATCATTCCCTATTATACTACTATTGCTATACCTTTTTGTATAGCTTCAGCTTGAGTTTCATTCGGAAGTTGCGTCTTTTTTATTCCAAGTCGTACTCACCTGAAAATTACAAATAATGGATGAGGTGACGCCTGAGCCCTAAATATTCCTAAATTGTCCAGTCCTCCAGCTATTCCAAACGTACAATTCCACATTCCGCACACACAAGTGCAAGTGCCGAAGCCGATGGCAATTACTTTACATTCATACTTCAGACTTGGGACAAGGGGGCCTTTCTTTCGTCTTCCTTCTCCGTCAATGCTTGTATAGTCAATGCAATTTTCATGTTTACTTGTCTCCTGCTGGTTTGTTTGCTACTGGACTTTTTGTGTATGGAAGAAAGGCTAAGCAATATACTTTCCCAATAACATTTCATCGCATATTATGATACAAGATACAATTCAACGGATACGCTTATGGTTTTTATGGAATAGTAAAGGACACGTTTGGGAAGAAATTTCAACAATGGTATTGCGGATATTGGAAGGAAAGGCGTGGATAAGAAATGAGAAAAGGAGAATGAGGAGGAAGAAAGAGTGAGAATCGTGCAATGTCTTTGTCAGAGTTTTGATATTGCACATAATCATATCAAAATGGTTGGGAATGAGACAGAGAAAGGAGCCGACATGAGAGTGACAAAGGATGAGAATTCTTCCCTTTGCTCAAAAGGGCGGTGTGAACTAATTCAGTTTCAAGTGGTGCAAGGTGGAAACCTTGGTCTTCTTTTCCGTCAAGTTTGTTGTTGCTCTCACTCGTTGAGACTGTTGAGTATTTCAAGTGCACCTCCGCCTTCCTTGCTCGCTCCTTGTTCTTGCGGATATGCGGATTGAGAAGGGAAGATAGGATATGACTCAACATCAAAACGTCCTTTCTGCGATATTATTCCTTGTGATATTATTGTAAAGGTGTCGTTTTTTTGGAAGCAGGAGCTTTGAAGTATATCAGGATTGCAAGTCTAGTGCAAGTGAATAGTGAAGGTAGGAGTAGTGTAGAATGAGAAATGAGCAAAAGCTGCAAGCTCCATTTCCACTGCCACAGTCACGAAGATTCATGAGGAACGTGAAGTGAAGGTGGATGACCAATAGTTCCGTAGCGCTCAATTGGTCCCAGTTATGGCTCGTCAATGCAACAAACAGAAGACCTGGACGGTCGACGTCGACGACGACGAAGGAGCACCGAGCAGCGTTGCGGCTTTCGATCTACTTTTTCATAACCTATCTTTTGGGGCTTGGGAACAAAAGGGCTTTGGCTCTGTGGCTCTTGTGGCGCCGGGGTTGGATCGACTAGAGTGGAATGACTTCAGTCCAGTTTTCCACATCCGCATCCTCTCACCATTCCATCCATCCATCCGATCTCTTCCAATGCTTAAAAACTCCATTTAAAAAAACGAGGCAAAAAAAACCATCAAGTATCACTTCTCTCCTACTCATGTTACGTTACTTTTACCAGTATATCACATCACATGATCACATCACACACGAGGGCAATAAGAATATCTTTTCCTAGCCTTCCTAGCCCTAAATATACAAAAATGGGATTGATGTTCATGCGGAGGATGAGCTACCGCGCACTGAATGAGCCTTCTCATGTGTCTCATGAACCTCAACCTGTCAGGAGCTGTCCATTTTTTCCCTTCCGAATGTGTGCTTTATCAAATAGTCATTTAAAACCTCACAATGGACGTGCCAATGTCACAGTCGCACAGGCCATGAAGCAATCCCTCTCCTCAGCCTTTCTCACTACTCGTCATTCAGTTTTTATAATTCGAGTTTGCAAAAAATGCAAACAAATTCCATACAAACTCTATTTAGTGTCAATTTTGCTCCTACTTTCTCATTCATGCATGGAATAAAAAAGCTGCTATTATCAGTTTATCCGTCATGAAATTAGCCTTACAGTGGAAAAGGGACACTGGAGTTTTCCTTTGGTTTTCCCTCGTGGTCTCATATGTGTGATGTGATCACAGAGACGGATGAGATGTGAAGGAATCATGAGACGACTTATCAGAGAGTGCACCTTGTTCATGGCACCGAGTCGCCCACGCAGGTGACATTTGAGGGTGGAGAGAAAATGTTCCATGTCGCTCATTCACTGAGATCTTCCCAGTTGGTTCATCCTACGGAAGTCCACGGGGGCGTTTGGAGTTTCCAGTCTCCTTCTTTTAGTCACACGAGACGAGAGACGATTTCTTCATGTCTCCTTGTATCTTACGCTACAAAGACTATATCAACGTCTTTACATAATCTAATCGGAGCAATTCAACCATGTCCTTTCATTCTCTTGACTTCCAACATCCAGTCTATGACTATGTTCCACGAGTTCAAACAACAGTATCTCCTTCATTTTCACTGTGGAGACCGAATATACAAAAAAATCTTGTTTTTTTGCAAATAGTAACACCCTGGATATTTTTTGAAAAGAGGGAATTTTAGTGGTTAATCCCAACAAGAGGATTTTACACGATGATGCTGAATGTACAGAGTTGTACAGATAGTTGATGGAAGACACTCGCAGCGTAGCGCTCGAGTGACCCTCTGGAATGTCAAGGTACAATGGAGTCTGATACGGAGATTTCAGACTCGAGATGAAGATAGTCTTAGCAAGGCGAATTTGGATAGATCCTTTCTTATGCATTCGTTGAGTTGCTTTACGTTTAGAAGGGCAGAACCTTGTTGTTTTTTTTATTATAGAACAGAGGAGTTTATTATAAAAAGGCTCTGGACGACGTCGTCTTCATTCCCCGAAAGATACGACTTTGTGCTGAAGTCATTCCTACCCATTGCACTCATTGAAGCTTCAGCCTCGTTGTTTTCATTGCGGTTTCCCACATTCATCAACGACACTCACTCGTAAAACTCTGAGGAGTCAACAGTCGGGATTTTGATTTGGCCATGTATGATATATACATGCAATGTGGTGTGGTGTGCTCACTGCACTGTGTGCGCTGTGCAAATGCCAACCGTTCTTGGATTGTTGTCATATTAGCTTGAACAAACACAGCACACAGACACACAAGCGCATTATTCTGCCACATTTCCCCCCTTTTTACCTATTGCATGATATGTACAACACACCTGGGATGATGAGACGTTTAGTTAAACGATTGCAAGCAAAGAAGCCACGGATTTGGAGATTTTTATTCACCTGTTTAAAACCGTGTGTTGGTCTAGTGTTGAGGTGAGGGTGAGAGGAAACGTTGAGCACATGAGTCAGTCAGACCCAACGCTTTTTGCAATCCAACCAAAAAAAGCGTCAGAGTCAGAAAGAGAGACGAACATTTTTTTTAGTGTAAAACCCAACTGGTAATAATAATGGGATGAGAATTCGTTTGAAGCTGAGAGAGCAGAGCTCGTTGGACAAATCCCTTTTGCATGGACCACAATGGATTGTTGTTCTATTTTGTGTGCTTTTGAGGAGGAGAGCAAGTGGAAAAAGCATTGAAGCAAAGGAACGTAACAACAGGCGTGAATTCATCATTGGCTGATTGTGGTGACGGAGACGAGAGATATGCACCTGCAACCTGCAAACCTCCACTCTGCAGCTTCTTCAAGTCAGTCCTTCATTTCTCCATGATGCATTCACCTGCTCAAGACAATGAAATCATTGTGCGATTCCCGAGATCCATGCAGAAACACACCATAAATCCCCCATTTTTGTCTCTCTTTTGAGCCACGTCAACAAGTGCCAACTGTCAATCTTTCCCTAATCCCTTTCTCCTCAGTTGGACGTTGGACCTTAATTCCAATTCGCCAATTCATGCAGTTCCAAATGCCAATCTCTAGAATTTACGCCTACCACATGGAATAAAAATGTGACATAAGGTAATTACAGTTTCTCATCGGAATCCAAAAAGGAAGAAAAGAAAAGACCGTCTCAGAGTGTGGAAATTGGCAAGCACTTTAATATCAAGATTATTGCAATGTGGAAGATGACAAGGGCCCAGGTATTAGCAGTATTATTTAGTAATTTCAAAACCAGAGTTGATGGACCAGATGGACAAAGAAAGGTGCTCATTTGACAAGTGTTGACAAGGTGGTAATATATGCAAGTGTTGATGTTGAGACATTAGTAAAAGAGGAGAATGTGCTGAATGCATGGTGTTTATTATGTCGGTGAAGATGCTTTTGGTAGTAGTAATAGTATTAACGAGAGTAGTAAAATCGGAGGAGAGACCAGCTCTGCTGTTGTGGTTTCTGGATGCCCAAGGCCAATTTGTCTTCTTCGGCCCTATTTGTAATGCACACGAAGAGCTTTGATCGTGAAATGAAAGCACACACACACTCACACACTGCGCAATGCATTGGAAATGGAATTCCACGTCTGTCAGCCTCGTTCTTCTGTGTTTTTGTATTGTTGTAGTATTGTTATTGTTGTTGTTTTGTGTGTGGATGAGCATAGGAATAATGCGTAGGAGAGCCAAGTGCGGACAGTAAAGTACACATTTGGTCGAAATTGGTATTTGAGAAGGCAAAGTACGGAGAAGCAGAAGAATCGGTGGGGAAGATGCTACAAATTTGGAAGCAGAGGAGCAGGCTGAGAGAGATAAAGATAGCTGGTTGGGTAACACAAGAGGATGATGCGATGATTATTACTATGATGATCTCCTTGGTTTTCTCTTACGTATGTGTTTGTATAATAGTAATGTGTGAGTGTGAATGTGTACGTATGTGGTTCAGACTCAAAAAGGCAAAGGAAGAAGGTTTTGCTTGAGCATGCTGAAACGAAAGGTTTGCTCGACTTGCATTGTGCTTGTTGCAGTGAAGAAGGAAGAATGAGTGAGTGAAAGGAAAGTTTTTCCATTCAAAAAAGACTTCGGTTCAGTTGACGTTCACTTCACACTCACACCTGTTGTGTGTGGAGAAGAGAAGAGAAGAAAATGATTTTGATTTGGACTTGGTTGGTTGAGGTTGGCTGGTCGGTGGGATGCTGAGGCTCAGGGAAAAGAGAAGAGACTTCTCGTCATGCTGAGCATCGTTGAATTGCATTCAATTTGATGCGGCACCCTCCTGTGACTACTGCTTCTGTCATTCTCCCCTGCGAATTTGTCGTGCCTCCATGAAGAAGATCCAACACCAACACAACTACTAACGCTAACTTCTTCTTCATCTTCTTCTACTAGGAGCTCCAAGGATTCCACCTTCAACACCTTCGTATACAGAGTACCTCACTTATTCTTGTATACTGTCACTGTCACTAATAGTCCTACTGCAAGTACAAGCTCCATGTCCTCAATCATCTTGACAGATTCGCGCATCTCCTAATTCATCACTTGGTTTTCATGCTATTTGGCGCATTTGTTTAGCCTTAATGTGGAACTGCTCAAGTCGAGTAGAGCACAGGACCGAATCATCGAGTCCTCCTCTTCTTTTCAATAGGATGCAATAATGGGAGGAATGAAGGAGATTTGGTTGAAACTTTGATGATGTTCATGAGAAAATTCCACCTGGACCGGATGGGAGAATCCGCTCTGCTGTCTGGACAAAAGGAGGAGATCAAATTGATGCAAAACTACTAAAAAGTGCTCATTTTGAGAGTGAGGGCAAACTGCCAATTGTCCTGAGGAAGTTGAATACTTACGAAGAAAAGATGATCACGCTGATTTCTTAGGCACGAGCCACGGTCCAAAGGGTCTCTGTCCACGAGACACGAGAGCACCACCACATTTTGCACTTTTTTATGCTTCATTCTGCAAGTAACGAGTAGAGTCCGGTACTCTCGAGTCACTCCATGAACAGCCGTCCATCATTTGGACGCGGTCCAGTTGCCACTATTCAGAAAACCCTTTTTTCTACTCTCCATGTGTAAAAAAAAAGATTGGTACATCGTAAAAGTGCAACGATGGGAGTCAAGGATAGCCACGCAAAAAGATTCGCTCCGATCCTCACTCAGTGAGTGGAGCAAGGCAATCCAAGGCAGAGAGGCAAGGCAAAAAGCGTGCAAAGCAGGAGCGGACAGGAAGTCGGAGAAAGAAAGTTAAAGTCGAGTCGAGTGTACACAGTGAACAGAGCACACACACCACAACTCTCAAGTCTCAATCCAGACACATCATCATCATCATCATCATCATGAAAAGGAGCTTAATGCACTTGAATAAATGTTGAAACTTGAAAGTGTGAGGTGCTTGCTGACTTGTTTGTCCGTTACGCGCACAAGTGTGGTTGAGCAGTATGATCCAGATCCAGGTTTTGAAGACTCTAAAGTCTTCATGGAACAGCAAGCGACTTGGATTTTGAAATGATAGCCTCTGCCGTCTCCGTGCAAGTCAGTGAGTCGTTGAGAGGAAGAGGAGCATTTGAGCTTGACTGCTCCATGGGAGCCAGCCGCACTCGTCCGTCTTATTACCCTTGCCATTTGCCGAGTGTCTTGTCTTATATCTCCTTCTGAGAAGACTCAGGATCCTGTTCCGAAATGATAGAGCACTCGCCAAAGAAAGAAAGGTCAGACAAGCAAAGGCAAACTCACAAAAGACAAGTCACACGACTCCGAACAACGAGCCAGCCGAGTTTGGTACGCACACCACTCACTATTGCACGTAGTAGGACTTACACGATGAACAAGTGCCTTCTTATCGCTTATGACTACGAAACACACCTGTCTTTAAAAGTATATCAAAGTTACCAACTTTGGTGATTGCTCTCCTTCTACTTCTACCCTTTTCCTCTCTCTGGAGTCTCAGTGAGAGCCAACCGGAAGAGAGCTTACAGTCAGGTTACGCTTCACATACATCTTTGGCAGAAATAATGATTCTTCTGCATCATCAACGCAACTCACTTTTCAAACTCTTGGTCCTTTCCATCTCAAAAGTCCGTTCAGTTCCATTATTAGGATTTTGCATGCATGCTTGACATTAATTCATTTGCCTGATATAAAACAAAGTCAAAGTGAAGTTTATTATGTCGGTTTTGGTGAACGTTCCTTGAACAAGGATTAGGATTTATAGGATGTACGTAAATCCCTCAGGGAGTTGAATTGTTTTTGTTGTTGAGAGAGCAGTTTTGCTACCGTGAATAATTAGAGCCATCTTCGTTTGAAAGCAGTCTGACTCCGAGAGTCCTTTCTGTGTGTATAAAGTTGAAATGATTAGCTTCTCACTTTAGTTGTCTCAAAGCGGGTTTTTGTTCCTCTCACGTGCACCACTCGTCCGACAATCGAAAGGAGTCGGCTTGGAACTCCTTTTCCACCTGTCCTTTCCATAATAATATCGAACCGATGATCTAAACGTATAAAGTGCAGACACATCCCGTCGTTCTACTCCTTGACCCGTTCAGTACAAGTCCAAACCACAATTCCATTCATTATCATGCAGATATTACCTCTCCTTGCGCACATTGTTTCTTCTCCCCGACCTCACATTATTATTATTTCCCTCCTCAAACTTTAACTCCTTATGAGAAAAAAGATATTATTATCCTTGTCTTTTCAAACTGTTTAAGATTTTCAATCTGAGTGTTGTAGGCTCTCCGCCATAGCCTCGTCATCCGTCAGAGTCTGAGGACTCTGAACCGATGCGATGATAGCATTACATTTGGCATAGCACGGCCCAACGTAACGGCCCAAGTTTGCAAAACAAGTCCCCCTTATGCCTTTTCCTTTTTTCAATTGTGTTGTGTGGCTACTTCGTAATCACTTCGTCCTCTGTGCATTATTCTCCTCAGTCCATCCAACTTTGCCAAGACATTGCGGTCACAAAAGCTATTCTCGTTCCTTGAATCACATTTTAGCCAAAAATGTTCCTTCACAAAAAACGGAAGCCTCACTTTGGCCTTGTCTTCGAGTCCAATTTCCAATTGTACTTGGTTTCCTTCCCATTTCGTTATGGTCTCTTTTTTGCACTTGAGACTAAACTGACGCCATAGTACCGAAAAACGCCATTTTGTTGGCATTCTCCCTTTTTTGTTCGGAAAGGCAGAAGAAGAATGAATGTTCGTTGTCTTTTTCACCTTGTATGACTTTTTTTAAAAGAAGTAGCATGAGACTTAAAAGGCAAATTTGGTACATTGTGTTGACACTACTTCCATCAAATGTTGAATAGAAAAACCCGGGTAGTATTATATTAACAGCATGTCATTCACGTTGGGATTTGGGAGCGCTGCTCACAAAACGTATAAAGGTATAATAGTAATAACAGGATACAAAAAACTCGCGGGAGAGAGAATGATTTTGGTTGGCAACCCGGGTTTTTGTGCCGTGTGTGTTGTGTTGTGTGTGAAGTGTTCTGTGAGGTCACGACACAAAAGTCGGTAGTACCAGGCATTTGAGTTTGAAAGTAAGTTTGTGTCAGCATCTTAGTGATAAATTGAAAATGGTGTAGTGGAGAGGCAAGCCAATAATGCATACAGTCGACAGGAGGAAAAGGTGTTTTCGGCTTTTGAGTGCACGTTCACATGCACATGGTTCGTTTTTCGTCGACGTCGTCGTCGTCGTACTCGTGTCGACGACTGCACAAGACGAAAAAGCCACTCCTTCTCCTACACATTCGAATTGAAGCTCGGCCTTATGATGAAGATCAATATTTGGTTTTTCCTTTTTCTATAGGGCGCATTCCTTTTCATCCCAAAGCCAGACACGAGTACACGACCCAAAAAGCCGACGACGAAAAGGAACGACAACGCAAAAGGAAATGATGTTGCGGAAAAACCTTATTCTCGTATTTATACTATTATCGTTTTGTACCAAGTAAAAGGAAACCGTTGTGGATGCTCCTTAAGGAACAAAGCACAAGGGACTTGACAAAGTCTTCTCCTTTTGCCCTCCGCATTCACACTCATGCAAACAGGATGCTTCATAAAGATAATGAGAGTAAAACTATCAGGATCACTCAGACAGCTTTCATGTGACATTTCATTGTTGGGATTGCGACTTGTGCGTATAAGAATTCGTTTTTTTTGTGTTTGGAGGAGCACTTTAACTTAACTCCCTCATCGTTTAAAGGGCATGGACGTTTAAAAGGACTCCACAATGAAGCCCTTTTCATTCCGTGTCCCTTTTGTCCAACTCGGGAGTCAAAATGTAAGCAAGCGTGACGCTTTTGAACTCATAACTCTTCAACAACTTCACTTGGGTACACTCATCGTCAGTTTAGAAAAAGTGTCTTTGACTTGACACACTGCGTCTGCTCTCAAAAACTCATCCCGTGCTCCTCTGTAACTACGTATACTATTGCAACTTGAGAAACACACGAGTCGATGAGTGTTTGTACTTCATTGTTGAGAACCGGCAAACTCCTTTTGTGTCCTCATCATCAAAATGGAAAATGAAATAACCACCTCAAATTGTACAGTTTGAAACGATGACAAGCAAGCACACGGCTTCCCTTTTGCTGTATCGCCTCAAATCTACCTCTCATAAATCAAAAATCATCTTTGAAAGTTTTCCTAGCCCGTGTGTGCCAATCTACTTGAATGACAAGGACGACAATGACTTCTCCTTGTTTCAAACGATGATCTGTACAAAAAATCTAAGTTTTTTGTCTATTTATGTCTGACAGAGACCATCCGACCAAACTTGGATAGCATGTGACAAGATCAAATGACTACTAAAGTCCAACATGACAAATTGGAATTCTCCGTGTCTGTGTGTGTCTTTGTGAGACAAAAGGATCATTAATGACAAATTAGCAAGTATTGACTATTTTGTGAGCATGGATCATCATCATCAAATGAAGATCATCAACACGGGAATTTTTTATAAGAATTTTTTTTCTCGATTCTTTTGGTGCGGTGATGTGATGACTCGTTTATATATACCGGCAGTAGTCGTCGAGAAAAAAGGAATTATTACGTGTGGATACAACGTTACCATTTGAATCCCAATTCCAGAGGCTATTAAGCTTCTCTCATGTTAAAGTATGAATTACTCATGTACAGTCAGAATGTGAGAAACACTTTTGCATGCGACGACTACGGGAACACTTTTTATCATCTCTCTGAGCGAGCGCAACAACGTAGGGAAGGCTGTAATTATTGAAAATATTTACTATCAAGATCCGAAACGTTAAAACACAGACTTGAGAGAGTTTTGAGCTCGGTATCAAAAGCACGAGCTGAAAGTCCAAGTTGCAATAAAAAAAAGAGTCAGAAATTGTTCCTATTGAAAGCATGCATTTGACTAAACACCATGGAATGGTCAAGTTACAGAGTCGACAGATGAGGATAATTGAATAAAATCAATAGTCTGATGATGGTCTTTGAGTGCCTTGCATTCATTAGCAATCACTTTTTATGGTTGTGTCCTTGATAATGAAGAAGCTTCATTTTTAAATAACTTGCTTTTAAAATTCCAAAAGGCTTTGAAAATTATAGCCCGACCCTTTTGAAAAAATTAGTCAGCAGAGGTTGGAAAAACCGTTTTTCCATGTGAGGCAACAACGGTTGACCGAAACAGTAAAAGTTGTTAAGTGTTACATAGGGTTTTCAGTTTTCGGACTTGGGGCACACAAAGTAAACGTGGAGAGAGGAGCAAATATGATGTTGTATTGCTTTCACGTGGGCTATGAGCATGTGTTGGCCGGAGATATATGAAGTGAAACCAATTATTATTCAAAGTTGGAAACATTGGTTGCAATGGGCTGCCCGGGTTGTTTTTTGATGGGCAGGCATTGTAGTTTGTGCTGGTAGCCAGGTGGCAGGTATTTTACACATTACTACTCTGACGATGACGACGACAACGACGACTGCCAAGTTGAATTTGCCACTGGAAGGGATAATATGGAGTTAAAGTATGATAGTAGTAAGCTTTTACGTTGGTCTTGGATAAAAAATAAGCTGTGGTGGATGTGATGTGGGATAGGAATAGCATAGAAAGTCGGAGTAGGACGAGTACACATGGGCCTACGCCTTCGGTTTTTGTGAGACCAGAGACCCCGCTGCACGCGACAGAGCCATTCGTCTCCATTTAACTGCCAAACTTTGACAATCTCGTCCAGGCATCTTCCATGGTAACACGCTGACAAACACTTATGTCTCAAAATCCAGTCCAGCCCCTAACCAACCGACCTTTTGCTCCCACTACTACAAAACCAACTTACCAACAACTCTGGCCTATCTGGTTCTCGCTTTTCCCTTTTTTGTCAACCTTTTCCTTTCCTCCGAAAAAAAATACCCAACATGCTCGCTTATAACTTAAACACCTTCAACTTCAAGCTTTCCTTTCTCTCCCTCCTTGTTATTCTATCGTGTCCAACTTGTACAAGAACGTTTCATTTTCACATTGCGAGAACTGCCTTTCTTTTCCTCAACTCCAAGTCAACTCTTTCGCTCCAGACAATACAAAATAGTAGTATAGAGGCGTAATGAAAGAGTCAATATGGCTGGAAATGGCTTTCTTCCTGAGATGAGGTCCCGGTTCCAGACTTCCAGCTCCCCTCTTTTCCCTTATGAATGCTTGACTACGTCACCCAATGAGTTCCACAGAACCGGATTTTTGGAGAGTAATTCTCTGATTCCGCTTCCCATGCCTTGCCTCCTTCCCTTCTCGACTTCCTATGGGACCGGAGATTAAAACAGGATGCTGCTCCGTTCACATTCTTCTTAAACTCTATTGGGTTTTCTCAGCTTCAGCATTCCGGGAAGGATCCAATTGTGGACCAGATCTCGGATTACTACTGTGTAGCACATGCCTGCATCTGCGCTCTCCGTTCTCGCATCATCTCAGCTCTTCCTCCGAAAAAAGATTTCCTTTTCGGATCCTTCGTACAAAACCAAACCCTCTTGTTACTATATTCGACTCATGAAACTATAGCCTGTACAAGAAATACTATTGTATAGAAGTGAAAACACATTTTATGAGTCATGATTCCTGACGGAGATATCTCCAAGTGTACCCAGCCATGGTCACAGAGTCACAGGAACTCTGAAAGGCACAGGAATGAAATGAATCAGGTCTCATCATCATCACCATGGCATGGCATCGTCATGTCGTGCCGTCAATCCTACAATGCTCAAGCATTCCAGGAAATTAGTCACAATTTATATATATCTCACAAACTCGAGACTACTGCAGTTGCAAGTATGAATGGAGTCGTTAAGCCT
The DNA here is from genome assembly GCA_019776145.1 of Harlomillsia oculata. NCBI lineage: Eukaryota > Metazoa > Arthropoda > Collembola > Entomobryomorpha > Oncopoduridae > Harlomillsia > Harlomillsia oculata. The sequence continues at coordinate 16,691 of JABASF010000309.1, read as the reverse complement.
CCACGTTGTCCAGTGGCAATGAGAAAGTAATGGTTAATGGTAATTATGACATGAACGAGACAAGTTGAGTGAAAACCCCATTTTCCAACGGATTAATTAGTCGTCTTTTTCCTCTAATGTGCCTTTATGACTGAATAAGTGTCATGTTTAAACAAACCCAATTCCATGTGTACATTCCTACATAAACATAGTACAAGTAGTGGCGAGTCCACACGCCAGCATAAAATAAAAGGAATCAATAAGTAAATTAGTAAGTAAATCCACGTCCTTCCCGTTCCCGACTCACATGAGTAATTAGCTCACAAAAGACACGGTCGTCGGTCGTAAATGCTAAATGCAAAGTCAACAAATTCCCTTTTGTATATGTAACTAGGCTTATATAAATCCTTCATTCAAAAAGCAATACTCTCAAAGCACAAGTACATGTTGATGACTTTATGACTTATGACTATGACATGACATATGAGCCCACCATTTCAACATTTTGGAATATAATGTCTTTGTGAGTATATTTTTGGATCCTCGCCAAATTGAGCACAATCAGTTTGTCCAAGTCCAGCATAGTTGTATGAGTCCCAGTTTCAAAATTTTGACTTATGTACACAAACCCAGTACATGACAATTTATGTACTTTGAACATGAATGATTCACAATATTCTGCTGATAGACATTGTTCTTTTGAGCCGGTGTGTGGTGTGTGATAAAAAAAAATGCCCAGTTTTAGTTTGCATGCGCATGGAAACATGATTCCATTTGTGAGTTATCAATATATCGTGATATCTTGGATTGGTCCGTCTGTCGGATTGGACTCCTCCGTCGTGGACTGAAGGAGCCGAGTCTAGTCGAGAAACTGTTCCCGGTTCGGAGCAATGCGGCTCGGTCTCGGATTATATACTCAAGTGCGTCGTTCTTTTTTGCAACATTCCGTCATTGTGGAAACATGTTACATGAATGCGAATTTGGAGTAGTAAGTATAGTACATTTATTGTTAATAATTGAGAAAATGAAGAAAGAGGCCGTAGTGTTGAATGGTTTTTGAATCTAAGTTTTTAGGAAAAGGGTTATGTTAGATATCGGAGGATGATTGAATGGGAACATAAAAGAGTCTGAAAAGTAAGAAGTAAAGAGTTAAGTCTAGGGTTTTGGAGGCAGTAGCGAAAACGAAAAGTGAGGGTCACTCAACTCACTTGGGCGAAAAGAGGCTCCTTAGCATTTATTTGCCAGGACAGGAGCAGGTGGAGGTGGAGCGACAGTTGCCAGCCCTCAACTCCACATTATTCTTCATCCCATCTCCCATCCCATTGCATTCCCATTCCCGTCGTGTCACAACTCCCTCACATTTCTCTCGCAACCTTCGTCCCAGAAGCATCTTCTCTCCTCCATCTCCTTCTTTTCATCTTCATCTTCATCTTCTTCTCCACAAACAACTCTCCTCAATTCTCTCCTATGCTCCTCTGTCCTCTGTCCTGTACCACTAAACAAACTTAACTTTCCACTTCATTTGCATAAGTACCTTTCACCTCATTCCTTTTTTTTACTTTTCTCTCTCCTTTCATTCATTCCAATGATACGACATTCACACTTAACTCACCGCTTTGGATTTCATTCTTCAAAATTTTGGATCCTTCATTAGTATAATTCATTTTCAATTTTTATTTTTGAGTCTCTATACTTTGACTTTGAGTTTTAAATGGACTATACTTTCCTGTACGTTTTTTTACATGAATCAAAAGCAAGTTTGAGATTTGGATTTTTAAACACTTTGTGAATTTCTGTGTCGGTTTTTTGATTTTATATTTTTTTTGTTCATGTTTTTGTCCTTGAGTTGAGACACGAAGCTCAGTTCACCCCTAAAGGATTTTTTTTGAGGCTGGACCATTTTACAAGTTTGTGCTTCATTTTGATAGCCAGTGCGAACTATGAACGTTTTAAATACACATTTTGGGATTATTTTAAACAAACTTTTCTTAAATCGGTGTTTCTTTGTGAATTTGAAGTTCTCAAAAGTGCTGAATTAAGTATAGTCGCACCGCAAGACAATATATAGTATATCTGCTGTAATCGCATTAAGTGATTTGGTGAAACTCTGTCTATGGAGCATTTTATTGTATTTGTGACAATGAAACATTAATGGTTTAAAAGGAGGAACGGTCGGAATTGAGTGCCGAGCTTAAAGTTGGGTTTCCTTCCGTAGCAAGAGTACTTGAAATGAAAAGTGTTTTTGTACTCGTCTAATTGATAAAGTAAGAATCCTTGTGTTGGAAATGATTGCATCGTCTTTTCCCAAGTTGTGATAGTTTACCCGTGTGTTGTTACATTGCGTTGTTGTTGGTTCATGTGTGTTCGTCAAGAAAGGATTCGCGAGTCTTTTGGATTCTTGCAGTCCTTCTAACATTCGGCAAAAAAAAACCTTTGAGCCGTTGTTGTTGCGTTCCCGTCTCTGATGATGATTATATTTCTTTGGACACCCACCCAGTGGGAAAAAAGACTTCTTCCGTAGCTGCAGGTGCGATGGAGAATCCACATGAATCATTTTTCCCATGTTTACCTTTCGTTTCTTTCCCATTATGAAAACTTCTTCTTTTTGCCTTTTGCTTTGCTCACCTTAAACGGAGAGCCAAACGCATTATTGCATTGTCAGTTGAATTTGTAGCAAAAGTCTTGTTGTGTCTCTTTTTGCCAATGGATTATGTACAATAATCATCTCACTACTGTCTCAGGAGAACAGCGCATATTACATTTTCGAAAATATACTATACTTCACAGCCTTAGGACCTTATTCCAATTGTCCCGTCCGACTGCTACTGTATTCTTACAGTTCCCTTAACCTTTCCTCCTGCTGATTTTCGCAGACATATCTAATAAAATCACTACAAAGTGTAAGAGAACAAGGCAAATGCATATGAAAGTCAGAAAACTTTTTACGTTTTAGGAATCAGTATAATTTTTGCGATTGTAAACTGAAAGTTCACTCTGAATTCTTGTCGTCCGCGAGAAGAAGATGGGATTCTATCACATTTTCCATGCCATTACCATCATATTATGAGGCAATCATCCACATTCTTCCTTTCATCACTCGATCCAAATTCTTCGTCTTCCACGACGAATGACGACGAGACGACCACCACAACCCTTCTTCATCCCCTTTCATTACTTCATTTCTTACGTCTACATCACGTTTCCCCTTGTGTAGTTGCCTTTTTTTCTACCGGCATCCCCTCTTCAACTTCCATAGTGTTCTTCTTCTTCTCATCTTCCACTTCTTCATCTTTTTATTTGTCAGAATGCTCAGCTTACTTGCATTTTTAAATCGGCAAACGAAAAATTATACATTCTTTCCTTACTAAACTCAAGACAAGACTCAAAAAATTGGCAATATTCAGTTTTCATGTTTTGTTTACTTTTTTTCTTTCAGTCGGAAAGCTGGAATCGGAAAAGAAGGACAAAGTTGTGAATGTCGGAATTCCAAAATTGTCTCAAGAAATAATCAACTTTACTTGGAATAGAGTGGGCTTCCTCCGTTTCCATTTGAAGTTTTTGCTCGTCAAAGTGACGTATAGTGAGACAAAGGTATAAACATGTATTTTTTGTTCGTTGCATTACAAGAATACAACAATGGATCCGCAATTTTTAACAGGTTCCTTTGAATGCAAACCTTGCAATTATTGCGTAAAATAATAATACACCGTATTAGGAATAATATGCTAGTCGAATTGTGCGGATATGAAGTGTCTCAGGGCGAAGCATGGTTTTGTACTTTTTATCACCACAGTAGGAGAAGCAAACAGCGGAATTGGATCGTTTTTTATTCATTTGGATTTTGAAAGTTCGACATCCACATCCGCTTCGTGCTTTAGAATGTTGCGGATGGTTGTCGAATGTCGATCCTTGGAACAGCAGACGAGGCCAGATGAGGCATTTGGTTTTGAGCTGGATTAGATTATACCAGTCGAATTTATGTGATTGCGATGTGATGTGATGATGATCCATGGAAGCATGAGTATTTTACTATAAAAGTCTACTTTTTTTTATGGGTAGGAGCAAAGAGCACAGGTTGAAATATCATATTTTTGAGGGAGAATATTGAGCCTTGATAATAACATAAGGAGACTTTGGAGACGAGTAGAGAATAGAGTCATGATGACGAACGAAATGAAGGGAAAAGCATAGACTGAACCTGCCCTGGCTTGGAAGTGACAGCAGTTAGGGAAATAACAGCTGTAATACGCTGCACTTCCGGACTCAACTTGGCCAGAGAAAAAACCGAATAGTGTTCCTCTCAACCCCGTTTTGCCGAAGGGTTCAACAATATATGCTCTTGTTGTTCGTGGGAATCAAGTCGTGTCCTTTCGTTACGTACCTACACGTTACATCATATTACCTGAACCACACACCTTTTTTTCACTCTGATTCTCATTCTCAACAGAGCTGAAAGCATCGTCAATGTATCCAAGCTATGAGTAACAGACTGGCTGAACTCGTGTGGTGTTTAGTGTTGATCCTTCTCCACTTTCCACTTCTCATCCAAAAAGTCAACTTGAAAGAACGGCTTCGCATTATTATTATTACGTTGTATGTATACTTTGGCCAAAAAAGCCAAATGCAGACACCACAAAAAGGGAAGAGCACGGCCACGGCCACTACTCTTTCAGCTCCGAAACTGCTACTTTACACTTTCCAACTGCTCCTCCGGCTCACCTGCCATTATCATATTCCAAGTGGAATGGACAGGCCAAAAAGGGCTTCATCTGCTTCATCCCGTTTCCAGTCCCTTTTCCAAAAGGCTATAGGGAAATTGCATCCTGTTCAATTCATCACCGCAACAACTTTGACAAATTGCTCCACTACATGAATGAAAAAGAAACTCAAAATTCCTACCTATGGATATGGAAATAGTACATTTATGAATTGTCTCAGAGTATGAAAGACGAATTTTGAGCTCCAATAATAATTTGATGAATGAGGATAGTCAAAGTCGCATTCCATGGTTTTTGGTTGTGAGTTATTCCAGGATAATCCAGGAGTGTTTAAGAAAACGTGATAGTGGTATGACAGAAAGAAAACTCAGAAAAAGCTTGTTCTTTTGTTAGGTTGTTTTTGCTTTTAGTTATATAAATGCGTGTGAGGGAAGTGAGTCGACCGTGGACGTGTGCAGTGTTCATTTATGTTGGTCTTGTCGGCTTGGCATTTTCCAGGGAATGGAAGCTGCAATTAGCCACATTAAGTTTTGGCTGGCAGCTGACATTCAGATGAGACAGACAGACACACTGACGGATCATTGAACAGGGAAGCAACACGACAATTATTGCTATCGTTTCACCAAAAACTCAACATGTTGTAACTACTGCAACTCTTAAAACTTCGTACACCAGGTACACGTCAAAATGTGCATTGTGCTGAGTCAAAATGTGCTCCAGTTTTATGTGTGTGAGTCATTTCCAAAGTTAGTAGTAGGTGTATAAGTGTACATATAGTTCAGACCGGCATTTTGAATTGTAAGCTGCATTTCACAAAAGGAATTTCTGAGATTTTTTCATCGTCATTTCGAGTTTATGATTTTAAAGATTTTAGGGAGTGCGTCGCGTCGTATTTGACAAAATGCCAAGCGATTAATTCCTCAAGGGAGATTATAGACTAAATTAATTCCCTTTTTCTGATCCCTCGCTCCCTCCTCGTGAATAAGCTGGTATAGCAGAAAGCTAGGAAGCTTTTGTTAAGACGACGCAGTTGAAGTCGAAATGTCACATTTCATTAAATTTGTGCGTTGTAAGTTGCAAACGTAAGTAAACTACGTACACGACTTATCAACTGAGGTAGTATAACAGCGATTAGAAACGCGTAGTGAATATACGACCAGTAGTCGTATATTTGCAGGAGTTGAGATATGCTGACATGACGTCTGGACGTCTCTTCTAAAAGTCGTGAGTCGTTCTCCTCGTCGCTATGAATTTTACGACGGCATGGTATGACGACAAAGACGACGCTCGACTCAGTGAGTAAGTCTTCACGAAGCTTTTTCCGATGTTTGTCAGCTACATTCGGTCGTTTGCTGTCTCCAGTTTCCCCTTGCTCCTAATAAATCATTATGCTTTTGTCACTGCTCCTGCTATACGTGAGCTCCAAGGTCTTTGGGTTGTCGCCGACTGAACGTCTTTTGTCATTTTTTGTGACCTGTTTGTTCATTTTTGCGTCTGTTTTGACATGAACCATGAAAACAAGCAAACAAACAACACATCGCATCGGCTTGGTAATGTGGATTTTTTCTTTTGTACATTATCTAGAACATTTATATTTATTGGTGTTTTGTTTTGTGCTGGCGCCCACGCACGCCGTGCTTGTGTAATATGAGAAAACTTGCAAACTGGAGTCAGTCGACTTGACTTGTCTTTGTTTTTGAGCTGACCAAGGGTTTTTACAAGGAAAGGTGAAAAACATGACAAAAAATGTTTAGTATGCATCTATACGTGACATTTACAGGTCATTCCTTCACACTCCAACTGTCTCATTTGCTTCGAATGGCACTTGAAGAATTCACGGGGTTGAATTTTAATACTTGCCCGTGATTCTCTCGTGCCGTGCGAAGCGGATGACCTTGTCTTCGGAGTATGCATGGAATACACATTATTGTCTTGTCTTGTCTTCCTTAGTAAATTCAAAGAAAAATGGATCTGTAGCCAGAAAGTATATAAAGGAAAAGTATAATGTTTTTTTTGAAGAAGGAGGGAAACAAAACCAAACAAACGTGAATCTCCTAATTCTTATTGCATAGTAAATTATGTGATTTGTATTATACTATTTCTCTAATAACGAAGGATTGAACGGCTTCGTACACGTTTTCTTCCCAAATCGTGGGACGTGAAAGCTCAATGTTTGAATACAGAGAACTGCACAGTCAAGTCAAGTCAAGATCCACTCGTTTTAAACTCTTTGTTTTGTGTTTTACGAGTGGATTTTGGTTTCCAAAGGTTATGTTCTGATAAGAGGAAAAAGAGTGAGTCGTGAAACGCAACGGGGTTGAGGCACGTGCAATTCAACCTGTGTAATCATTGTGAGGAAGGAAACAAGAGAGAAATTGTTCTTTTTCGACTTGGAGTAGTAGTGGAAGAACTGTAGACTGCACCACGGACCACCACCGCCACACCATAACCGCCGCCGAGTATCGTTTTGTCAGTCTCATTCTCATTTGACTACGAGAGAGAAAGGAAATTAATATGATCGATTGTGATGACGGGTTGACTTGCACTAGCCTTGTTTTTTTTGTCTCGTGTTTTTTTGTCTCGGAAAATCTAGTGAGCACAGACCCCTACACTGAATGAGAATTAGGATTAAAATGAATGTAAATCAACATTGGAGAAATGAGGTGACTTAATGACGAGGGTGCGTTTCCTCGCACATCTGCACGACTTTGTCCACATCTTCAACATCATCATGACGAATAACATAAAGGGAATCAACACGCTGTATATTATGATATATCCCATTCATTTCCATGTTGGATAGTTGGATTATAATTCACCTTTGGTTGTATTTCTTTTCTCCGATTTTTGATAAGGTTGCTTTCGTTTTTGTATTTCTAAAAATGCAGATTTTATGATTTTTGAAAAATTGTGCAAACGAGAAAGCGAACTAAACCATAGGAAACAATAAGTCTGTTTGCGCTATGTGTCGAGGAAAGACTGTGGTGTCCACCTTTGGTATTTTACAGACGCAGACACAGAATGACAGAATTCTTTTGGTAGGCCAATTTGCAGGTTCGGCTAGGAAAAAAAGCATGAGAAAGAGATTTTTGACGAGGCATGGCCGTGTACAGGTGCTTTGGTCTTCGGTCCTTGTTCCTCATCATCGCATCATGACCAGCCACGGGTTTTTTTCTATTCCTGAAGCAAAGAACGTTAGACGAATGGGGAGAAGGAATGAGGCATTTGGATTTGAGTTGTTAGAAAAAAGAAAAAGACAGGCTGTTATGAATTCATTTGTAATACTCTCGATTACGTGCTGGCGAGGAATGACGAATGCTCGCACACTTGACGATGAATTTCCATGATGGTCGATGGTCGCACAAGTCACAACAACGTAACATGCCGACGACGACAGTACACACACACACAGGAGAATACATGTTTCCATCATCATCGAGTCGTCGTCTTTTGAGATAAATGAATGATGCCGATTGAGTCGTACAGTCGTACTACAACAGCACTTTTGCCTACTGTCCACAAAAATGCCCGTTCATCTTATGATTTAGTCAAGGGTTTTTCTTTACAAGAAAGGCTTATGCTCTCCGTTTTTATTAGGGTTTATATGAACGTACTATAGTTTACCTTCTCATTTCTCTTCGTCTTGCGTTGTTCCTGTGTCAACTCCAACGTTAGCTCCAACTTCCAATGTGTCTCATGGAAGAAGGGAGAAAAAGTCGATTGCTTCCTTTATTCCGGTACTGTCCGCCCTGTTGAATAATACAGTGTGCTTCAAGTGTGTCCTCGTCCCCAATTCTTTGCCACAACTAGGAGAACGTCGCTTTCACAAAGTTATGAGACTGTTTTCTTTGTACTCGTTCCACCGTCCAGCACAACATACAGGTCACCACCCCTCCTTCAGTCCGAATGTCGTGTCAAACCAAACAAGACGGCTATTCCCACATTTTCCCTTCAAGTCAACAAAATGACCCTTGTAAATTGCAATCCTAGAGGTTTTCATAATTGTGACTTTATAGCTCGATTCGGAAATTGAGCAGAAGCTGCTACCATTGTCAGTTTTCTGATCATTTTCACGGGTAACCGGAAAAGGTCACCTTTTTGGTTAGTTGTCGTCTCATGTAAAGTTATTCCATGAACACGTGAAAGCTTTTGGTATTTTGAATCATTACTTTGAAAGCAGGCTCATGAATCTTGTCAGATTCGAGGAATTTGTCAGTGTCACCCAGCTTTTCATATTTAAAAAAAATTCTCTTTTTTCCATTGTATGCGTCGTTTCTTTCGTGAGTCAATCAGTCGACAACAAGTGCGAGCCATGCAAGTTCTTTATAAATCGTCTTCTCATCGATTTTGGTCACTTTACCTTCATTTGACGTGGATGAGTCAATAGGCAATAGCAATCCTCCTTCGTTGCTCAAAAAATGTTGTTTGTTAGCTTCAGCTTGCTTGTCACACCAAAAAAACCAAATTGTATAGTTATGCAAAAACCACATCGTTTATTTGGTTTCTCCACAAAAGCATTAGTATAGTATCCAAACTACAAAACTGTAGTGTAGAAACATGGAATTTTGCAGCATTTCGCGGAAAATCGAAAATCGCACTTGCCATTTGTGGAGGCAACATTTTGAAGAGAAGAGTAGATGAAATGACATGTTATGATGATCCTGTTGGCTTGTTTACTGGACACTGGACACTGGATTGATCTTGGGCGGGAGTGATGTTGGAAGTTTTGAATCTTGAAGAAAAAGAAAAGGAAGAGGACATCTGAGTATGCTGAAACCTGTACTTATCCTTGGCACTGGAAGAATTCACAGATGGTAATTGCAATCGTGGGTTCCCTGGTGCCATAGATAAAAGGGACAGGATCCTCAACGTGGAAGACATCAGATTCAGACATTCCTCAGATACGTGCATTAATTCCCAACGTCCAGCTGTCTCAATGAACTGAAAATACCCATTTTTGCATGAATGAACGTAAGTTTTTGTACTATGGAATGGATTCAACTTTTTGAAATCATGATACTAAAATTTGGTAATAATCCAGTATAATTAAAAGGATTTTGGCTTTGTTTTGTGAAGAAAAGGAGTAAATTGGAAGTTATGGGATGTAAAAGACGCAGAATGCTTTTGATTCAATATAATTTTGGTTGAGTTGAGGAGTTGTGTGGAGTGTTGGATAGGATCTTTGCATCATCATGAGATCATCAAATCATCATCATCATCATCCTTTTGGTCGCGTAAAATAATGTTCCGTCTTTTTTCCGACTGGATGAATAGGGATTGCCTTAGTGCACATAATGATCCCTGATGCGATGGAAGAGATGAACAAGTGCTGGGCTGGGATGGCATGGCATTAAATGACTTTGCGATGCTGCGCTGCTCAACTTTTCGTGTTTCTCTCTTCCAAGGATGGTTTTATGAGAAACAACGCATCTTGGAGAAGCAAAAAGGACACTGCACCACGGAAAGTTAATTCGCATCTCTACAATCATCACGAAAACGTTTTTTTACCTAAAAAATGAGAACCTTTTCTTTCTCTTTTTCCAGCATTTTTACAGTTTTGTCAAGTCCTTCCTCCTTTTAGGAACACCTTCCTCAAAATCAAAATGCATTCACTGTACATTCTTCTCAGACCATGCAACACAATCCACAATGCTAATGTGTTGTGCGAAAAAGAAGGGAAACAGGGAAACACCCCAAAACACCCTGTTATTTTCAACCAAACCATTTCTTCAAAGTCGTAATAGCAAAAACAGCATTTTTGGACTGCACCAAAACGAAAAACACTAAAAAAGAACATAAAAGGCTCAAGAAGACTCTAGAGTGTGAAACTCAAAATCGTGTGACAACGACAAGTACACGGCCGTAGGTAATTATTTAGACTTTTCGACTCTGACTGATTCTCGACTTCTTTAGGTTTGTGCTTATACATCCCAAACGATGAGATGTTTGTATATTTCGAAGAATATTCGGTAACTGAATTCAATCGAGTTGCAATAAAGAATAAAATTACTGATGTAGGCAAAGTGAAGATAAGGCACCGAACCTTTGGTTAGAGATGACATGACGTCAAATCATCCTGTTCATTCATCTTCATCCATTCAAGTAGTCGGAATGCAGCAGGAGAAAAGATCAGGTTGACGTTGACGTTTAAGACTGCACAGATTGTGGGAATGTGGAAACGGCATGAAATGAAATGCTCATTTGCAGGTTAAATGTGATGCAGGTTAAATATTCACTATAATCTTGACTCTTTGCTAACATTCTCAAAAGGCAACTATATTCAAAAAAGATTGCAGACTGACGATGCTACAATCAAGAAGCACACATTTTTAAAGATTTGAAAATTTGTGTGCGTGGCTGGTCCCTAAATTTGTCTGTTCATCTGAGAGTTTCCCAAAATGTGAATGTTTTTGTTCTCCCTTGTGCTTTCAACCGGGGAAAAAGGCTAAGACGTGTGAGATGACTGCATTTTCCGCACGATAGAAAGCGAATGAGCACAAGCAATGGAACAAGACAGAGTTTTGTTCTTTTTTGTCGTCATTATTCCAAAAAGTGCAATTATCAATGGTTCCAAAGGACGAGTGAGTCAGGTTCACATGGACAATTTTCACATGCGTCTTGCAACGTGCTCACTTCACGGACAGAGTCGAAGTTGAAGACGAAGAGAAGCGTGGAAGTGGAAGGTGAGGTGACTGACACCAACTCACATTTCCAGTCGCACCTCATTACCTTCCTTCTCACCTGCCCAATAATATCCCCATTATCATCATCTCTCAAACTCCTATTATCCACACAAATTCCTTCTCCGAGAAAAACAACCAAAAATGAAATTATTGATTTCAAAATTTAGTATTATTCATTATTACAATATTGAGCTGCTGCAATTGATTTATTTGTAATGAATGCGATTGATTAGACAAAACAAGTATAAAAATCCATATTAAATTCAAAATCACACGAATTACAATTCATGATTATATGAGTTACTTACCAATTAGTTAATTAATTCACAGTCAAAGTGTGCAACGTGAGATATTCTTCTCCGTAGTAATGCAACTACTTGATGTGATGATCAATTTCGTTCACGAGTTGAAGAAGACATAACAATAAATTCTAATAATACTATCAATCAACAAATCTGAAACAAACTCCAACTTTTGCTACTATTATTATTGTATAATCACGTGTTTTGTCAAAATTAGTCTACAGTTAAACTATCTTCTTTCAATTTTGAAATAGTACATTATTGAAATGAAGAGCAAATAGACACGTCATTTTACGAACTCGGAGTTGAGTGATGTCTTTTCCCTACGGTTTGTATTAATGCAGAAACACGTACATTATGTTATATAAATGCATTAGTGTAAGACTTTCATTGTTAGTATAGTATACGTATATAGTTATTTAGAATGCGTACAAACACACACTAATTATTATACAATTCATGTTATTTATATTACAAATTACAAAAACATGTTTTGGATGAAAAATTGTACAGTATGAAAACCTATGAGAATACTAAAATAATATTAATACAAAATGTCAGACTTTTGCCTTTTCCTTGTTTTGGCTGCATTTTTTGTCGGTGATGAACACGAAACAGATCACAGTATACAAAAAAAGTCTCCAAAATCTGATCCAAGAGAATCAACCCGAATAAAATTGTTACTATTCAAAACCTGTTCAGTCTCTCTTGTGACGACATGACTTTGGGACTAGCTCCACATGTTTACATGACACTAGCATTAATGTTTCAGTTGTATGGCCAACATTTCAAGTTACAACTTGGAAAATTGAAATAAGAAATTGTCGTCATATACGAAAACGTAATCACAACACGGGGAAAACTGGACAATAATGGGCATGAAGAAACACGAAAAGTATCCATAGACGTGGATACTTAGCACTAGGCATAGAATTACCTAGTGGCAGCGACAGCAAAGAGAGTGAATATATATAGTCATTTCAAAGCTGTTGAGATGAAGATTTGCTTGATGGCATTCCTTGGGACCTTTCTACGTCACAATGAATGTCTTCCAAGACTTGAAGGATCATTCGGAACGGAGGCCGGTTCGGAGGTTGCGATTGGAAACAATGTCGCATGAGTTCGTAGATTCTCGGTGGACAATTATCAGGCGGCTGAAGAATGTTCCCATCCTTTATGTACTTTACGACTTCCTCGTGGGTCATTCCGTAGTATGGTTGGAGTGCGAATGAGAAGATTTCCCATAAACATACACCAAACGCCCAAACGTCCGACTCCACAGTGTATTTATTGAATAGAATACTTTCCAGTGGCATCCATCTGATAGGAATTGCGTCGTCTTCTTGTCCTTTGTAGTAATCCTAAATAAGACATTAATAATTAAATACAAAATCCCTTAAACCAGTGCTCAGACAAAATGCAAGGGCACTACAAACCTGCAAATAAATCTTCTGGGACAATCCAAAGTCAGCGATTTTGACGACCATGTTTTCGTCGATCAAGCAGTTCCTCGTGGCCAAGTCCCGATGAACAAACTTGCGATCCGAAAGGTAAACCATTCCAGACGCAATTTGCTTGGACACAATGAGCATATCCAAATGACTCAATCTCACATCTCGCCACAAATCTCCGGTTGAACTCAACGTGTTCATCTTGTAATTGGAAGGAGAGCAGGAGCGTAAGAACTCATTCAGATCGCTCAAACCCATGTACTCAAGCAACAAGCACATTGGCTTCCCAATGGCGCACACTCCGAGCAATTTGACAATGTTCGGGTGATCAAATTCAGCCAGCAGACATGCTTCTCTTTCAAAATCGACTTGAAGGTCTTCTGTTGCTTCTTCCTTTAACATTTTCACGGCCACCATTGTAAATTCTTCCCCTTTGAGTAAACCTGGGACTTTCGCCTATATAATTATTAATATCCAAAATTACATTTAAGTCGGCTATGCATTCATTATGGGACAATTGACAAAAACTGCGATAATTTAGTCATTAAACTCACTTGAAATACACGTCCAAATGCTCCTTGTCCCAAATCTCGAATGTAAATAATGTCGTTCCGAGGATATTCCAATTTCTCCAGCTTTGGATTCAAGGTAAACCCATGTCGGTGGTAAGCAGCGTTGTCTCCTAACTTGTCCAAGTCAATGTCAACTTCCTAATATTAAAATCCATCAATCAAATTCATAAATTCAAAAGAACGGAATTAAAGACGCAAGGATCAAGGAGGAGAACATGCGTAGAATCTTACATGCGTAGCAGCTCTGTCATAGCCAGCGGCTCGTCGTGGTTTCTTTTTTCTGGATACACAAAGTATGGAACACATGATCATGACAGATATCAAAACGACAGCCGCTGCGGCGCAGAATATGTAGAACTCCTTGCTTTGCATGAATTCCTCCAAATTGACATTGAAAGGAAATATTGAATTCGAAGATTTAGTGTTCACTGGAGGCAACTCTTCAAATTCTTTTTCTGTTATATCCGTTTCGTTGTCTAAAATACATAAATCACCATAAATCATTAAACAACATAGTGTCAAATAAAATAACGACAAGAGGTATTCTGGCGCTCGAACGGTTTGAAAACATTGGAAATTTAGTTCCAAGCGAGCGTTCAATTGAACTAAACCACAATCTCTTCCCGATGCTCTCCCGGCTACGCAAAATTTCTTACCACAAGACGGAATGTCGCAATACTGCCACCGAATCTTTTTGTCCATAGTGTAACACCAAGGTTGCGGTTCTTCACCACCAGCATTTCGGCAGTAGTTTTCTGCATTCTGGATTTCCGGAAATACCATTGGAGGTCGATTGTGTGAATGAGGCTCTTGACTATCCCAACGTTGGCATGCTAGTCCAGTTTTTGTAACATTTATAGTCCCTTGATAGTATCTTCCTCGTCCCTTTGTGCACTCGTCTAAGGACAACAATGAATTCATTAATTTAATAATGTAACATTGAGTCGATCAAAATACAACGAACGACTAACGACTCACAAGTTATTTCTTCCGGGGGCATTTCAGTCAGTCGAGCATGTGAGCAGGGCGATGATGTGTCGTTGATTCTTGGCAGTGTGTCGCACTCCGGTAATCGAAAATGTCCTCTGGCTTTGAAGGTGATTCCTCTCCCGTTGTTGTCTTCAATAAGAGCCCATTCTCGATAGCAAAACAAGTACTTGACAGCAATGCAATCCTCATAACACAGCGGTAAAGGAACTGGGTCCCATCCCCCTTTCAACAAGCATTTCGGGAATGCATATGTGCACAGTAATTTCTAAAGAATAAGAATAAATCTTCAATTAAAGAGTTACAAATCTTAAAACAAAAATGAGTTGTATACAAAACGTAAGAAACAAAGTTGCCTACCTCAGACGCACTCCTGCACGGTTCGTACAAACCAACAATGATTTCTTCCCATAATCCAGCCGTGATTTGTTCATTGATGACTCCTCCAGCATTTCCATAGGTATTGTTGATCCAAAACTGTCGGTGAATATGAGAACTGCATATTTTTCCATTGTAATAGGCGCACTGTCCGGTCGGAGGTTCACGAAACTTCAATTCATCATCGTGATTATCTACAAAAACCATAAGATTTCGATTCATGAATTCTCATTGTACTTCTCAATTTTCAATCAAATGTTGAATCATGGAATCTGAAAAACAAATTCTTCATACTTGTAGTGGGAATATTGACAACTCGCAAATTGAATGCTTCCCTGGCATCGTCTTCTCTAGCACTGTTTTTTGCTAAACAAACGATTCTTGTGGAAGCAGTAGCATTCACAATCCGTAGCGTAGACGTGGATTTCGGTATAAAATCATTGCGACTATCAGGACCTCGCACCTCGACCAAAGTTTGAACGATTGCTTCCGCTTCATTTCCAATCTAAAATTACAAATAATTCCAAATCCCATTGAAGTTAATGTCAATGAGTCCAATTGGACTTTGAAACCATGGACCATCGTCACATCTGACTGGAACTGGAATACAACTTACTTCTCTGCCATCGAGTAACCAACGAACTACTGGAAGTGGATCTCCCGTGGCTATACAATCAGTATCAAATTTGTGTCCCCAAGGAACAGAACTATTCGTAGGAAATTTGATAATCGCTGCAGGAACTGAAAAATGAATAAAAAAAGATTATTTCAAGTTCGAATTTAAAAAGACAAGGAGAAATGGATTGAACAATTGAGAATTCACACCTTGGACCTTAAGATATACCCAATGAGAATTGGTAGTTTTGGATACTTTGTCATTATCAACTTGGACAGAGCACTGATAGAAACCCTCGTCTTCTTTCTGGACCGAATGGATGATGAGAGACCCTTCCGGGAGGATCTCGTAGTGCTGATCCGACATAATCTCCTTGTTCGGTTTTTGAATCCATGTCAATTTGTGAGGAACATCTGTTCGAGCAGAACAGTTAAAAACAGCAGTGTCCCCAACAATCACTGTCACATTCGACGGCACTGTTGTGATGAAGGACGCTCCTATAAAAAGAAACCGACAACCCAAATTTCAAATTAAATTACAAAAATCCAACAGTTTATTTATTACCGAATCAATTTGATATATCCAAATCAAAAACAACGAACCTGAAACCACTTCTTCCGCAAACAGTTCCTCCACAATCAAACATAGGACAATGTGCACGAACACAGATTTCATGACTGGTCACGAATATGAATATTCTTCCGAGATCAAAAAAAGGAAGCGGTGTCCGGAAGAATACCGGGTTGGGATGAAAGTCCAAGCGCAAGACTTTTTATAACATGACTCCCAATCTAAATTGTATACACAAAGATACCAAATACAAAATGACCCAAAATAAATAAATGTCGGTTTATCTAATCAAGACACTCTCCCTCGACACATTTAAAAAAAAATGTAAATATAAAAATCAAATAAACACACTGACTCAATAAAACTTACGGTGTTCAGGTTCAGGAGAGATAAAAACAATGACAAAATTGTTGACAAGCTGATTCCATCCCGTTG
>JABASF010000308.1:0-47736 GCA_019776145.1 Harlomillsia oculata | reverse complement strand
GATGATGATGACTCATCTGTGAGGAATTGTGGAGAGCTAAACTTATAACTCGGACTGGATTTACAAACACTTAAGTTTACATAACCCTTTTGTTTACAAAATTCCTTTTGAATTGAGGTTTGTTTATTCTTACAGGTTCATATTTCTGCTATGACAATCCTGGAGCATTACAAGATAAAATTATTCCTGATATGGGCATTACGACAGGGGATTTTACACAGTTGTATGCTTGGTATTCTTGGCCGAATGTTGTCTTATGCTTCGTCGGCGGTTTTCTCTTGGACAGGTTCATTTTTTAAGAAAATATGTATAGCATGACAAAATTGTTTACAACTGATTCTACGACGATGATTTCATGTATGCTTTTTATTGTTATTGCATAGTGTGTTTGGTATTCGACTCGGGACAAATATTTTCTGCGTTATATTACTCATTGGACAAATTATTTTCGCAATGGGTGGCTTCTTTGATTTATATTGGTTAATGATTGTGGGACGATTTGTTTTTGGGTAAGCTAATTTTTTAATGACGTTGTTTCCTTTTTTTGTTGAATAAATGGGTATCCTTATCATACATATACATACATATAACACTGTTCAACTTTTATAGGGTTGGTGGAGAATCTCTCGCAGTTGCTCAAAACACCTACGCAGTTCGATGGTTTAAAGGAAAAGAATTAAATTTCGTCTTTGGTCTTCAACTGAGTTTCGCTCGTTTGGGATCTTCAGTCAATTTTTACGTGATGGACCCTTTGTATGACTGGATGGGTGAATCCTACAAAGGATACACTTGCACAGGATTAGTACTTTTAATCGGTATATAAAGTGTTTGTTTGTATGTAAACATGAATCGTCAACTCGTTCAAGAGATTAGACAGCTTAATGTTATTTGTTAATGGTTTCATTACAGCGGCCGGGACTTGTGTTACGTCACTTATATCTGGTCTTATCCTTGCTGTCTTGGATAAAAGAGCAGAAAAGAAACTGAACATGCCTTCTCCTAATTCTGGAGAAACTGTTCATTTTTCAGATGTGAAGGATTTTCCAATGTCTTTCTGGTTTATGGGAGCAATTTGTATTGCTTACTACGTTGCAATCTTTCCATTCATAGGACTGGGAAAGTGAGTATCAATCCTTAGTTCATTTTCATTATTTTCTCGAACTGATGCTAATTTGAATGGTTTTTCAAAAGGGTGTTTTTTGAACGGAAGTATGACTACTCTCCAAGTCGCGCCAATTCAGTCAATAGTATTCTGTACACTGTGTCTTTCGTTGCGTCTCCGTTGTTTGGAATTTTAGTTGATAAAACGGGGAGAAATATCATGTGGACGTTCGTCGCAGTTATTGCAACAATTGGAGCCCATGGTATTTTGGCCTTTACATTTTGGAATCCTTACATTGGAATGGCTGTCATGGGATTGGGATATTCACTGTTGGCAAGTGCCTTGTGGCCAATGGTGGCCTTAGTAATCCCTGAGTACCAGTTGGGAACGGCCTATGGGATGTAAGGGTTTTTTTTATTACACTACATTCAAGCTCCATTTGTATGAATCTTGATTAATTATATTGCCTTTACAGAATGCAAGCTTTGCAGAACACCGGACTTGCTGTGATCTCTATGATTGTAGGTCATATCGTGGACAACGGAGGATACCTCCTGTTGGAAGTATTTTTCCTCGCCTGGCTTTGTCGTAAGTGTTAGACATTACAGCACCTTTTGAATGAATGAACTACACTTTTTTTTAAAAACATGTTGATTCCGTCAAACGAATTTTGACATAATGAGTTATTATATGAAACAGTGGCGGTAATTATGGTCATACTACTATGGTTCACTGATACTGGAGGAGTACTTAGCATGACTCCAAATCGCAGAACTTTAATTGAGTACCTTGAAAGACAAGAAACTCAGTCCGGTGATGAAGAATGGCTGGATAATAATGGGCAGCCTAATTCTAGAGGCCAATGATAAGAAGGTTACTGTGCATTACATTTCATGTGTTCCTTATCTCTCTTGTGTGCTGTACTTACAGTGGCGTTGGCTTGCAATATTTTACTGTGGTTACGTGACTCTGCCGGAAATGGCATCCTCAATATGTCAATTGAACAACGTGATCGTTGGGACCACGACAGAATGTGAGACAATCATTAAGTATTGTGGACTTTTCCAAAATTTTAAACAAGTTGCAAACCTATTTAGTGGTCGTTGTTAAATGTTTGGTTTTCACTTTTGCACATTATGTACGAACTTGAGTTTTACCTTTTACTGCACATTATTTTGTACATATATAACTTGCTGGTGTGGTTTTGGTACGGGCCGTGTTGCTTTGTTCTATCGGTGAATTAATTGTTGATCATTTATTCGGTGTGCTACTATTTATATTTGTTCCACCAAGGTATTTCATTGGATTTGTAACGTTGCTTCAGTGATATTTAATTATTTAAGGTTTTCGCTGTTATTCCGTTATACTACCTCCCCGAATGCATTAGTTAGGTATACTTACAATTCAATGTTTAAAACATTAACAAGTGATTTTGAATTGGGTTCTGTATTATGTACTCAAAATGTATATATTAGATCAAGCAAATAATGTCGTCCGGAATGTGATTTTCCTAACGTATAGTTGTACGTTCCTAGACGAGTGTCGTACGAGGGTTTAGTTTTAAGTTTTCAAGGTTGATCCTGATGGTTTGCGTTGTGACTTGTGCACCGAGCAATACCGAGGATTGCTGCTTAGTAGCTTTGAAATTTTATTGTTCAGATTATTTTAATACTAATAGATTAACAAGGGGGTTTGTCAATTATTTATTGTGAACGCTCTTTGCTGCATGTTCTATGTATATCTTTGCATGACAAAAGTCTCATTTTGAGCTTTACTTTTCGCTGCGTTAGCAAAAATGTTAGCAATTATGTGGTAGTTGTTGGCAGTCGTTTGGTAGTAATTATTTAGGTAGGATGACAATTACTTTGCTCGTAGAATTGAGTGTATAATCAGTAATGTTCTATCCTCAACAATACTAATAAATGTGTACAGGCTCGCCGAATCGCTGGAGAGGGATCAACTATTTGCCTCTGCGGTGCCTACCTCTCCTAGATCTGACTTTCATATTAGAAATCGCTACCTAAGTAGGATTGGAGCAACTGTAAGAGTCTTTGACACCTTTTCCAATAGATACGTACAATCAACAGCACTTGCACGAGCAAGCAAAAGCACATTAACAGCTTAAACTTATAATAACTACAAAACAACCATTGTCAAAATACTAATGCCCCTAATATGCCCGGTTAAAAAAACATTTTACAACTAAAGTACGGTGGTTCAATCAATCGATGTTCAATTGCTTGAGGATGTTTTGGATTCGAAAACGAATCGCTTATATATTTTCAAATTTCAATTCTGTATTGCTCAGCTCAGAAAAGTAAGATCTTAGTGAGATTCGATGTGATTTGATTAGGTTGCTTGGTGTACTTTCTCATTGCGCGTTTTTCAAGTTCATCATGAATCATAATCATGAGTAACGAAGAGATTTAAGCCCAGCCGAGTCTCATCGTACTATTTATCTTTTGCTTTACGTGCAATGTGCTTTGCGCTTTCGCCTAGTACACGCAAATGTATGCATCTTGTCCATAACAGATTTTGAAATAGATTATGTTTGATGGAATTGCAGTTACCAACCTCTTACGACCCAGCTGTTCGTGGAATCGTGTACAGATCTTTGAGATAGCAACCATCATTTTTAAAACTCTTCAAGTTCAAAACAAGTCATTGTCTTCCGATTCCTACCGAATTACACATTATTTACATTCGGGTCAAACAACTGTAAGACTGCGTAACTTCTAAAGAAATGTACTAAGTACTCTGTATTTGTCATAGGATTTTATTATCGTTCTGTTGTAATTTTTAAAAATATATAGACAAATCGCATTACTTTGTACGCTTGTTGTATGCTAGGATCAATAGAAAAAAACACATAATTTATTATATGCATGCGTTGTGTAAGATATCGCAAAAAATGATATATACTAATTGTAATATGAGATATGACATTATACTACTATGAGCATACGCAATCAAGTAATGGAGTCAGTACTGCGCAGCTTGTTACTGTTACTGTATTTGTGCGTACGGAATAACGAACAGAAAATACATAAATCAACTGAAATGCCTAATTGATGTTGTTGGGTCGAGCATATTATCGATGGATGAGAGTTCTTATTTTCTTTTGGCCTCATAATAATAATTCAATCTAATCACATTTGTATGTTGATTAATGGTATACTCATTAATGCAATCATTAAACCCTATGATACTTTGTCATGTGGTCATCCCAAATCAAATAAATGAATGCAAATTATGACGTATTCGGCATTGCATTGGTGCAAGATATATGCAATTTTCGAGAATGAATGAATGAACTTGACTTACTTAACGAAGTACTGCATGAGATTTATGAAAATGACATTTTGAAACAGGACCCATAGATTTTGCACATGGTAAAATAATTTATATTTAGTTCCGACTATAATAGTATCAGCAGTGAATGTAACTTTGCATTAAATGGTATAGCTGCTAGCATAACATAACAACGATTGTAAATGGAAATAAAACATTATATATGGACTTTAATAAGATAAAACAATAACATTGGAAGATGATCTAAACATTCAGTCATATTTATGGTTTTTTCTACAATTTTTTAAACTTAAAGATTCAGCTCGGTCTTCAAAGTCATAAAATTCATAACAACTATTTGTATCATACTAATTCATAACAACAGGAAAAGGATATTTTAAACGGTAAAATGTTATAAATGATAAGACGAGTGAGATCCTCTTTCCTCATCATATCAATGTACATTAATTATACTAGACAAATAAACATGTAAACGTTCTCTTTCGGCTGATTTGTCCTCAAATCTCGAATTGCACAAATGTGAATAGTTTGTGAGTAATTTTATACAATTTTATGCAAAGAATACAAGTTTTGTTTAAAAAGGTTGTACTTTTCATAAGGATGTACGTAAACAAAGACAAGCAAGAAAATAACAAACTTTCGTCTTTGGTAACTATATCGTACACGTTTTGAAAAGTGTATACAAAATAAAACAGACAATGTCACAGAATGTAATGTTCACAATTAGCAATCAAACAATGTGACTCAGGGACGTTGTTCACATGTCTACAACAATCATCATGATTTCAAACTGGGATCATAATTTTATACTTTTTTTACCATTTTTTACACGGCTTATACGCACACTGCGCCACTTGTTTTTGAAGCCTGTGGCTTTGGAATCCTCAGATCTTGGCACATGGCATGCATTTTTTTGGTATGATAGTTTGTCCTTTTAAAATTTGTTTTACCAATTTGTACATGATAATGTAGTTGTAATCTCATCAGCAATTAGAAATATTTAATAATATGACGTTATGTGTGTGTTGTTTAGAGTGATTTGAGTGTACAGTGAGTGTGTACTAAACTCACAACCACTATAGTCTCCACTACTAAATCATGATCCCGTTGAATGTACTTGATTACACCAAATTACATGCTAATTGTGATTACGGATAAACTTTGCAATCGTATTTGCAATGCTATTTACAAGTTTCTGTACTAAGAGTCTAAGAGAGCGATACAAAAAGTACGAACAGGGTCATAGTACATCATTACGAGACGACACGACTATATCAACTATAGAAAAAGGGAATTGTCTAAAATTTCTAATACTCTATATTCTAATATAGAAACAAGCGTGCTACTTACCAAGATAAAAGCGATCTTTTGCATTTTTCGCACAGTACTAAAATTCCGAAACTTGATCAGATTCATTTCACATATCATTCGTGATAACGTGACCAAGAAATTCTTTAAAATCACTTGGAGCTTTTTCGAAGCCCATAGTGTATCATTTTTGAAAAACTAGTAGTCTCATCACAACAACACATCTTTCATGAGATTGATATTATTAAATCATGCAAAAATTACATAGAAACTTTGAAGAAACATGCAACGAACTAACAACTTGGTGTGTTGATTGTAGGTGCATAAAATGTTTAGCTATTTAATTCACCATTTCCTTTAATTTTATATAACTCCATTTGAATTTCATCTCGTCGCTTGAAGATGATCATCAAATCAATCCAAAATCTTGGCAAACGAGTTGCACAATCTTTCGAAATCTTTGATTCATATTCCATAATATAGGACAATTCGCATGGAATGTATAACCATGAACGGGAATGTTCATGTTTGCATAAATTCAATTTCCAACAGAAAAATAGGACATTCAAAAGTCCAAAACACAGCACAGTAATTTCTTTGTTATCATTATAGTTATAGGGCATAGACTTTAATATCCTGACTCGTGTTTGGTCTTTCGTTTACTCGCATTTTCAAGACACGTCAAAATTATGTCACTTCGTTACACTTTTTGGATCCTGGAAGTCTAATTGTTATTCATACAGGCAATAACTTTATCTTTACTTAAACCCTATAATACGAAATTGAATTTGTTCTTTATACTGATTCACACAAAGTTTGCCATCGTTCCGGTCTTTCGCCTTTCCCGTTTCCATCGTGTACACAGTATATAATCAATAATCAATCATAGCGGTTGGAAAAGTCCCATTATTGGATCGTGTATAGTAAACGGAGGAAAAGCAGAGTGGCCGGAATGATGGCAAAACTCGGTGCAAAACCATTTAATTAAGTTAATGGTTTTCATTGGGAAATGGTTAACTGTAATCTTGTATCTTTTTAATTTTAGTAACACTAAAAACAAACCCATGAAGGTATTTTTTTCATGAAACACGAATATAAAGTTTATAGCACGTGCAGCAGATTCCACCATTCCCAACGGCTATGCCACTATACTACTGAATTTGCATCTGGAATAAACTGATAACATTTAACAACATTTTAAAACTATTAATGTTATACACACATTTTGAAATCAAGGTTTGGACTACATACGATTCCAATGTGAACTAACAATGTTTTGTGTCAGTTGAGAGACGTTGTTTTTGTAAGTCATGCATATGATTACGAGAAGACCAGGATTTTAAAAAGGAAAGTTTCTTTATAACTAACGTCCACAAGTCCACAAAATTGATTCATTCACAGAGGATTTGCCATTCCCAGTTTATTCATCGCGGAAACATAAAGGAGGAAATGGAAATGGGTACTTCAAAATGGTACATTTTCATTTGTGTGTCTACTTTTACTCAAGGAAACATTCCGGAATAAACGATATGCTGCCGACGACGACATTGAATATCTTTTATATTTCATGTGATACACCTGATTCTAATGTGATACCAAAATTTTAAACAAGGATCCTCAAAAAATGGGCATAGTATACCGATATACTATCGTGTACGGTGTACCTTATCCTGAGATAAATGCTCATATCAAGCCTGTACTATAATCTCCTGATTATCGCCATTTTCTTTTTTAGAAAGGTCGGTTTGTAATGGGGATCATGATTCGTAATCCTACTTTAAATTTTACTCTAGTAGTGCTTTTTACTACCAATTCTAGTTACGAAGTGCAGACATAGAGGTGTGTACCAGAAAACGGGAGCTACACACACAGAATAAGGTACGAAGATAATCTGAACTGATAACCCTTTGACCTACAAGCATTAAATACCTGCATTATGCAACGTAAAGTTGTGAAAAAGGTTAACGTTGTAACCTAAAATCCATGCCTGCTGGTTTTTGGCCCACACTTTTATTACATAACTTTGTACTAATACTAAATTTGAGGTTAGGAACATCATTCATAAATGGCTCTGTGCCTTACATGAGTCTGTAACTTCCGCTGCCTTGCACACAGATCCCTGGCTGCCTATCGCAACTAGAACTAATAGGAAAAAGAGTCTGCTAAACTAAAACTGAAATTAGGTCTAAGACTCCCTATTGACGACTATAATTTCGAGCCGAAAGGTCGCCAATGGTGATTTTACCGATTTCTAGAGGTTTACAAAATTAAAAAACTAGCATTTGACTTTAATAGTAATACCGATGCATTATAATCGTGTATTCATTCAAGCCATAAAACCATCATCGTGAACCGGTTCACCGGAGATCATTTGTAATCAAGAGCTGTGAACCAGGCCTCTACTCAAATTAGTGTTTGGAAAGTGTCACAGCTCCAAACTCGAGATGTTCTGGGGTGTCCAGTCACGATGAAAGTTTGACAACCTAAATGACTGCACGATGTATACGAAATTTGGTGAAAACGACTTTGAATTTAAAGTAAGCAAATAGCAATGGATACTATATTTTTTAAAGAACATTCAAATAGTCCATTGGTCAAGATCAAGCCAATGTATTTCGGAGGGTTAGTACAATTTGAAACGGGAATAATGGACAAATTCATAAGAAAAACAAAAAGAAATTGTGATAATTATGGAAGCAATCACAATATCGTGGGAAACAAGTGAGCCGTCGTCGATAACCAGTAAGCGCTGTGAACCCACCAAAAACTCTCAAAAGTGTTTGGAAGTGTCACAGCAGCTACTGTAATACCGATGAAGGCTCACCTTATCCCCACGAAAGTGAGACAACTTCAATAACAACACGATTCCAACAACATTGATTTTTACCGAATTCGAATAAAAACAATAATTTACTTTCAGATTTGATGATAAACTGTATAAAAGAATATTGCGGGGTAAAAGTTTCAGCAAATTAAATCATTTTTCCTAATAATTTTCCCGAATTTTGCAAAAAATTTTGAAAATCTTTCCAATTTCGATATGAAGATTCTCATTCAAAATCTGGAGCACACGCAGTACTGAAAATTACGAAATCAACCGAGAGCAAACTCATTCCGGAAAGTTTCCTTGTCAACATTCAGACATTCATTTAGAAAGACCACATACTAAAACAGGTTTTGTTTTTCGAATCAGAAGGGAAACTCTTAATCTGCGATGGACTCTCAAAGACAAAAGTCTTAGCCTCCATAAAAGGTTTGTTTCCAAAATGGATACGATTAAATTAAACTATTTACACGGCACAATAATTTTTGTACTTGCGTACGGTAATCTAATTAAACAACTCGCTTAAATTATACTAATTCTAATGGTAAATGGTTTACTATACCTACTACCTACCCTACGTTGTATTTAGTACTAATAATATAAATAACTACGTTGAGTTCACTAGTATTCTCGCATTCCTTGATACACTCTGCAGTTTGTTTCAATAACTGTCGGTCTTTAAAAAAGTCAAATTACATACTTGGTGTTCAGCCCTGAGCGAGCAAGCAAGGAGAGAAGAGCATAAAACAGAAGATTTATTAGTTGCACTTTGCATTGATTCAAATTTGATGGATGGAATGTAATGGAAAATTCCATCCCTAAGAGATCTCCTAATTACAAAATAAAACATCTTGCTTAGAATTTGCTTAAATCTTGACCGCTCCCGTATAATTTTATGATGACTCTCGAACGACTTGGTAATAGAAGCATTATCATTATACAAATTTAAAATGCCCTAAAAATTCATCGACTAATGAATTTGGCTGAACAATTAGTTTTGATAAATCTCTCGAGGCCGAGGCCCGGTGGTATCACTGCTCAAAAGCGAGATCTCTACATAACATAAATTTACAGTTTCATAATATAAAAGTTCCTTCACTATCAGCCGAATCCTAATAACCAAGTTAGCAAGCCTTATTTAACATACTATTCTACACGAAAAGAGGCTGAAACGCCATGTTTTTACATGGGTATAGAAATAGACGTCTACGGCGTCAGAAATTAGCGATACAAAAATCGTTCAACCCATATTTGCGGTTACAATGTATAGTTGAGTTAGTGAAATGTTGTTGTTACCACGCATGGTTATACGTCAACAAGCCAAACCAGAACCACTCGTCACTCCAACAATTCGAAATCTTTACTTGGATAAGTTGGAGAAATTGAAATTCTCCGATGTCGCCCGGAAGATACAATGATGCGTTCGCTGGTGTGGATTCCACTTCCGACTGATTGCCGCCGAGGTCCTTGTCTTGTTACTAAAATAAGAATTGTGACTAGTCAATCAATCTGCACACTTCATTCACAAAAGCTAGTACGATTAATAATTGTAAGGTAATATTAATATTAATTATTAGTTAGCAGAAAACACACTTTAAATACTATTAATAATATATTAGAATAAATTATAGTTACAGAAAGCGTTGATAGCGCAAAGAACATTTCAGAGAGAGAGAGATTACTTTTGGAGACATTTTTTGGCATGAGAAAGATTGTCGCGTAAAGTAACTATACTGGTAATTTAGTAATAATCACACGTATCAAAAGTTTGTTTCTGTTTTATGTTGTAAAAACCAACAACTCGCATTATTTACATTTAATTTAAAATCCCCAAAACTTTAGTGCAAACTTCCCCGTTATTGCAAACGCCGTATAAAAACGTACACAATAAGTTATATTCATGAGGATTACAGAAAAGCGGAAAGAAGGTTTTAGTTTTTGGTAATGCAAAGTTGTAAATTGTAGAAAAACTAAATTGTAAATTGCTGACATTACAATGTACCAAAAAGCTTTCAAAGTACTCAAGTTCATATAGTCAATTCATAGTCTCGTTATGAACCAAAAGGACATTTTAAAATGTAAGTAAATGATTTAAGTCTCTACGTTTTAATAAAGTTATTTTTCCTCTGTAGGTTTGCATTTTATAATAGTTTGCGAGAAACATGAAGGGATGAGAGGATTTAGGTCAATCGCATTAACTAAGAAATATCTTATTTTTTAATGTAATGATAATTATGACTATGAATTATATGGATTAAAATCTCAACAACCACACGAATTGCCCATTTTCCTCATATGCAAAAGACGCTTTGCGTAGTCACATACCATACTACGAAGACTATTGGAAACCTTAAGAATTTACTACAGTCAATAAAGTATAAAATTAAATACTATATATAGTAAGTATAATAATTTAAAGTATATTTGGTAGTAAACAATTCAAGTTTCTAATTAGCCAGATAACGTCATCTAAAAAAACGAGAGTATGAGTCAGTGTGGAAAGTTGATTGTTGGTCCAAGGAGGATTGTTTAGACTAGGAAGTGCAGGTTCAGAGATCAAGAATTCTAATAATAATGTACGTTTTGAAGATATAGTAATTAAATGTAAAATGTCACTTTTAGAGTAGAGTGCATACAAAATGTTAGTATATAGTTCAGAGTGTACAGTGTGAGTATAAGTTTTACAAATATAAAAGACTTGGAATAAGTGAAAATAATGGACAAAATGATTACAAATGACTTGTTTCAAACACTAAACATGATCCAGTTGCTTTAATTTTGTATTTTAAGCAAGTGTGAACTAAGAAGTCAGTGTGGTTTTAATATAATTTGTAAGTGAATCCAGTGAGGAAGAACTCAAAGGATGAATAAGAAGATGACAAATGTTAAGACAAAATATATAGCAGTGCAAAACTGCAGCGTATTTTTGTGGGGCAAATGAGTAAAAATTGACTTGACGCAATTTTTTGGGTGGGAACGTAACTGACTGACTTACTTGTGAGATGAGCTCTTGCTCACAAGTGCAGAGCGATACACAACGGATGTTCTAGACATTGATTGTGAGGCAAGATTGTTCCTACATGTTGTGGCACTGGGACTGTCATTGTGTGCATTGTTGTGAATTCGGGAGGAAGCTCGAGTGTAAACCCGAGTGGTAGTGACTTGGGCAGTGGGACTGACTTTGGTGGAAGTATGAGAGGAAGAAGAAACGGCATCGGGGACTTTTTGGGAAAGAGAAGGATTGACTCTATCTGAAGTGCTGAGCGGAGTCCGATTTTTGATTCGAAGAGTTCTCGGACAAGGAGCCAAGGACTCTTTAGGAGCTGCGAGCCTCGATAAGGACCTGGTGATGGGTCGATTGACGGGTAGTACTTCAGCTAGTAATCCACCATTTCTGCTGCATGACACACAAGGATTCAGGTTAGGAGTGTCGCGGTCGGTTACAGGTTCCAGGGTCAGGTAGCATTTGGAACACTTGACCGTGGGTAACGTCACTTTCGACAAGGTCAGTAGCCGTGCGGGACCAGAACCATTGCAATTAGCACCCAGGTACGGTCTACTCTCCCAAAGTCCACAATTGAGCAGCGTGTGAAAAGACCAGAAACCCCAACAACAAATAAGTCATTGCCAATAAATCCATCAACCCACCCTTTCTCCCCAATATCATGTTACAACAACCAGAAAAGTTTTACGTTACGCAATAGCAGACGAAATCACAAAATTATCCCACAATCACAACACAAGACACCGAACCTTAATACAAATCGCTAACTAATGTATCAGTGCATATATACAATTATTTCATCAACGAAAATCCATGTCAATAAGGGCAAATATGCAAAAAAATACATTGTGTCCAATCACGAGTTAAGTCATGCGTCTTCCACACAAACCACGAACAATTAATTATATGCCTACACGTATGTTAAAACAATAACGACACCAACAGCAACCAGCAATGAATTAATGAATTTTAGTGCCCGGAATTATTCGTATCTGTGATAAAGTTCAAAACATAACGTAATACAAAACAGAATAGTCTAAAAATTCTTTGATGAATTATGGTTTCAAAATTGTACGTGTATGCTTTTGTCAATAAAACGTCGCGAATTGAATCAAGAAAGAAAGACGCATTAAAAGATATGAAATAAATATTCAGTTCTAAAAAAAGTAATTGTACTGAAAGTACTATCTTCGTGGAAAATCATTTGGAAATCAGTGAGTTTGACATATCACTAATAGCTTGAATGCGAATGAATTGAAAATACTTGTAAAAATAAATCAACGTAATGGGAAAAATCAACTACAATAAATATCTATAATGAAATAAATAGTAAACCTAGCAGCAGTGTGTTTATTTTAATGAAATTGAAAGCATAATTGCATGAAGCACATATCGGTGTAAATAGATTCATAAGCAAAGCGATTTATTTCAATTTGCTCTCTAAAATATCACATAATTCAGAAATCACATCCATATGGTCGATAGAAGTGAAAGACCGATCCATATGGCGTTTCATTTGGTGGGTAAAAATACAATAAAAGTAAAAATAAATTGTGGCAAAACAACATTAACATTACGGAAAAGGGACTACTGAAATCGATCATTGTATGAAATTACTAAACTTCATAACAATTAACTCTGAGCATGATAGCAATAAGTATAAGCTTATTATTTGTATTTTACGCACAATGAAAGTTAAGGCATTCAGTGACGAGGAACCACAGCAAACTAAATTTTGATAATCTAGCCTAAAATTTGAATATTTACAGTACCTCTTGCTGCTGCCAGTCGACAACGTAGCGGCTGCCCGCTTTAGTCTTGCCGATTCACGGACACTCTCTGCTGGAGGCGGATGACGGACCCTTGGAACCGCCGGAGACTTAGGGTTTGGAGGTTTTGTTGTTGACGGTCTGGATGACGACTCGCTACTTACTGACCCAGCCTCGGCAATTCTAAGGTTTCAAATGAGTTCAAACCTTTATTAGTTCAAGACCTCACGTAAAATTCGCATTGCTCTTCCTGGTTCAACGTGTTAAGACAAGGCACTAAGACAATTACCAGGAAGTCGTAATTAACTGGAGCAGTAGCCTTTCGGTCACTACCCCAATGATTACTACTACTTCGGTGCCAAAAGGTCAACTCAAAGACAATTATGACTTCCTTATTCAGTTACACTTCATTTATTACCACGAACTCCAAGAGTGTAAATTGGATAAAGCCTGCTTTAATCACGTTTCAATAAGGCAAAGGTAAGACAATAAACCAGGAAGTCGTAACAGTATGAAGCAGCAGCCTCTCGGTCACTGTCCCAGGGTTCAATAGGATTTCGGTGCCAAAGAATCAACTCAAGCACAATTATTACTTCCTTATTAATTGACACGTCATTCATTACTTTGAACTTTTAAATTACAAACTTGATAAAGCCAGCTTCAAGTCAAATATCAAAGTGCTAAAATAAAGGTACGACAATAAACCAGGAAGTCATAACTATCTGGAGCAGCAACCTTTCGTTCCATGCCCAAAGGTTTAATGCCCTATTGTTGTAAAACGGGTCGACCAACATCGACGTCCTTATAAAGTGACACGTCACGTAAGTTCAAAACTGAAAACTGGAAAAGGTAGAATTAACATTTAAAAACTTACTGCCGCATTGCCTTTATGCGATTCAGCATGTCTCCTTGTGAGACTTCATCGTCATCCAAAATATCCTCCAATTCTTCTTCCTCTTCTTCTTCTTCAATTGAAGCCTAAAAGAAATTCAAACATGCAAAATTATATAGTTACAATTACGCATCTTGAAACAGGAAACATGAAGTACTAAAAAATGTTCCCAGCTTCGGAAGCTCACCTCGCTCGAAATTTCCTCCCCGTCTTCCAACTTCATGGAGCCAACTTGCGCAAGAATAGATCTTACATTATCGCCAGCAACGTGGACGATTGCATTTGCATTTTCTATATCTGCGTAATGACGTCCACCCTTTCGCTTCACGCTATACACAGGCCAACGATGCCGATTCAACGAGTTATTATTTCGTTGATTTTCGTTTCTGGAATCTTCCCCTGCTTGCCAAAGATATTCTTCCTTCCTGTAATAGCACGCCACACAAGGATTAAGTAAATTGAATGCGCAGGTAAGACGTCGAAGTCAAATCGTATCACTTTTCAAAGTGACAAGCACGAGGGAGAAACCATTGACTACTGAAACAAGGAAGCAACTTACTCTTCTAGCCATTCTTGTTGTAGCCCTATGATAGACCCGGGGCGGCACAGTCTCACCCATGCAATTGACTCTCGTGCAGTAAACCGATAGTGCTTCAGCATGTAACATGCAATTAGGGATCCTGTACGACCCAGTCCGGCTATGAACATCAAACCCAGCGCGTGAGTGACCAACTCGGTAAAATATGATACGAATGAAACTTAATATGCTCGCAATTAAACTGTTCGAATCTTCGTTGTTTTTCTCTTACCTTTGCAATGTACGGCAATAGCGCCATTAGTTTTTTCACAAATATCCAGAAAGTGTTTCATGATTGCATCGCTGGGAGTGCTTCCGTCCGTAAAAAACAAATCTTTATGCTGGAATCCAGCATTAATGAATCTTGATGCCTCATAAAGCTTTCTATTTAGCCGTATGATTACTCTCACGTTGTTTTGTTTGTAATAATTAAAATAGGATTCTGGGGCATGGAGCGGATACCCGTTTAGTAGCTTCGATTTTTGATGAGGACCACAAAATGCAATAAACTTTTCTGGTACAACCCAGTTCAAATCTGCATTTTCGACTTTCTACAATCACATGAACATTTACCATCGTATTAATAATTAGGACCAATATTGACTGAACATTCATGGCATGTGACATCGTCCATAGAGCAATCGTTATAGTAGTGTTTAACATTCTGAATAATTTTGAAGCATTTACCTCGTAATACTCATACTCCTCTACATCAAAGTCCTCAAAATCAAAAAATTTGTGTTGCAATGCTTTCTGTACACCATTGAAGACATCCAATAGTGTAATGTAAAACGAAGCCGCACCAAAGGATGCATCTCTGTAAAGAAGTAAAAAAAATACCAAAGGTCACTTAAATAAGAAATACGTATGCTTAATATTTAATATCTAGTTTAGGAAGGTATATTGATTTTGTATAGCTCTACTGAGCGGAGAACCCCGACGCCACAGCAGAATAACAAAAAAAATCATGTGACAACAAAAGTGATTCACAAACAAACCTAAATGACACAAACGGTGGTGCGTTTGGTCCAAGTAGACATCGATAAGCCTCGTCTGGTGTTTTCTTCAAATAAATTATCTATGAGAAGAACAAACCACATAGAAGAAGATAAGAAAAGGATCCATTTATTTTATGTGCTCAGGGCCAAAGTACTTTAATAATTTTATAGTGTAATGCGCCAAGTGCAGGGAATTAACGAGAGCAAACGAACAAAAACAAACGTACCGAATACGCTCCAACTAGAAACGCTGCGTTAACCCGTTTTTGAGGATCCGAACTGGTGTAGTGTATGATCCGCTTTCTCGATAAGGATGACATCTAAGACAATAACAAAGCTTATTTTAGCATTATTTTACGCATTCAGCATTGGTTTCCCAACTTATTCATCCGTACAATGAAAATGCTCAATTGAATTCAACGTTTCAAAATTTCTTAATATTGTTTTGGATTCAAAATCTTTAACTATAGTATGTTTTAGGAAATGACGACGCAGATTCAGTAAAGACGAACGGAAGCAACTGCGTGAAAAATTATTATTGTGATATTACGATTTTTTTGGCAATGAGCCAGCGGACGTTAAAGTAATAATAGTAAATACAATCTGTAAAGCTGTTAGAATTTTGTTACACAAAAAGTGCCGCCTACCTGAAACCTATAATGGTGACAAGCCCAAAGAATCTTACAGATATAGTATTGCGAAATTGCGACATTATACTTCGCCGACTGAACAACTGCTGCAGAGCGTAAAAAAGAGCTAATCCACACTATAATTAAATTCAATCGAAAACGAGCATGTTCCATAATACATTAGTTCATTTTAATCACCGTGACATTGAAACGGACATTCCAATCCAACATAATTTCCTTTCAAAAGTGCATGTAGTAAAAATACTGTCATGTACATATTCGCAGTAGAAGTATTCATTAGGATGTTTTTAAACACGACCAATGGAAATAACTACCGGAAATCAGATTTTTGCAAATGTAACCAAACCAAGCCTTGCATACTTGCGTTGGTATTGTCACTAAAAGAATGCATGAGCACGGGTGAGTACGTTCGATTGTTCAGAAAAGGCTAATAATGGCTACGAATGTTCATTATATTCATAGAATACTAGAATAAAGCAGTGCAATGTGCAAGTGAAATGCGTGGAGTATGAGTTTATGAATTGGATTTAGTGTCATATTGTGATATGATTGAGATTGAACCGAGGGAAGAAGAACTCGTAAAAATATTTTTTAAGGGTTTTGCGTGGGTATGAACCACAAGGATAAGAGGGAGTTGCAATAATGAAAGTTAGCGAGGAGGATACACGGATTAGGCAATCCATTGCCATTTGAGATCGCTGGCTTGAAGGTCATGGAGCAAAGAGGATGATTCAGTCTCGACAACACGACTGTACAACACAGCGCAATTAACATACATCAACTCGCAATCGCAACATAATTCAACTCTACTTATAATGCATGCTTCCTCAGAATGCGAAATGAACTGCGTGTTCTTGTGTGTTAGTGTTTGTTGTCCTATCACGATTCCATAACCATCATATCTCTACTCTCCTCCAGCTTCAAAATCACAGAAACAAAATGCACCCCAAACGAGCTCAGTTCAAGACAGCAGACACACACCTACAAATAACAATGCAGCAAGAAATGAACCACAGAGTCTATATGTGAGAGAACACAGAAGACAAAAGACTACCCGTGAAATATTAGTTTGAGTCCTTCCCTTATGCACCCTTTTTTGTCGTATCGTATGCACCAAAGTATTAAAAGGCAGAGTTATTATAGTAACAACGCTGTACGGACGAAATGGTGAAATGCCCATAATAAACCATTCTCACACAAAGTCGAAAGACAAAGATAATATTTTGGTATAATATGTCATTTTTGCTAATCTTGTGACCAAAGTGAATTCTTGACAAGCTGAGTCTCATGCAGAGGAGATGAGGAGGGCGGAATAAGCAAGAGCCTTTCGCCTTTTTCTATCCACAAAAGTTAACTATCATATGATCATATCATACTTAATATGGTTTATTATATACCGTGCACGAAATATTGCAAAAATTGCAAAATATAGTTTTGAGCTAGGCAGACTCCGGTGCAAATCAAGATTAGGAAAGTTGGCCATGTCGACACCTACGGACAGAAATCCCTTCTTTGTCGTCGTGATTTGGTACAGTCTTCGTCCCATGTCTATTCTTTTCAGAGGATGTTGCTCATGTTGCTTCCAGTACTAATATGGGGTTTAGAACCCTGTCCTTTACGTGGGCATACGACATTCACCTGTTCTCGCACGAACAGGTTTATCATATGCCTTTACCTTAATTAATACGTTCCCTCACAAAGACTTCAAAAACCAAATGTTTTCTACCTAGGTATTACTATACACGAAATCCACTGTCAACCGTTTAAACCATGTGCTTTCTTCCTATTTACTATGTTCTACTCTCCTCTGTGAACCACAAAAAACAGCATCTCAACTTCTGAATCGCAATATTTCTTTCTTACAAAAAAACCTTACAGCCTACCATAATCTCCTTTGACGTACTGGACTCACACAAACTGTGAAATATAATGTAATACCTCCTGCTCCGTTAGTTGTAAGCATGACGCTTATTATTTTTTACATTAAAAAATATGTAACATTTACCTTTAGTTTTCCGTTTAGTTTCTGGCAATAACGATACAGCATAGCCAAGTTTAAGGGGCCAAAATCCGAATTAAAATTTTCATATACGAAATCCTCATCAATGGTGAAATAATGAGTGTTCGGCGTCGATTTTAACCTGTAGTGTGCTTTCAAAGTTGCAAAGTATAGGCGATCTGTTCAAAAATAATCAAAGAGGACAATAATTTACTCCAAAATGAAAATACTTTATAATCGCTTAATAACAATCATTCCCAAAAAACCAAACTCAACTAACAATTGAACGACATACAAAATACTGAAAAAAATTCTTACCCTTCATAATTTCAGCGGCGTATAACACCGTCCCATCTCGAGCAGAATCGTCGGCCAAAGCCATATTTAAATTAGATAGCAATAGCAAACCCCTTGTACTTGTATTGAACAATTATACTTAACTCGGTTTTCAAAAACTCACTGACATCTTAAGTAACATGAGTGGAATTCAAAATACTCGCATTCGCTCATCACAACGTTAGGAAAAAGAAGTTTGATTAATGATAATAGATAATTAAGTGAATGAGTGCATTTGAGTTTAACGGTTTTTCACAAAAACGTTTTAAGTTTCTGAATGTCTGAAAGATTGAAATTGAATTCGTTTAGAAAATGTTTGATGTACAGTTGTACTGGTGTTGCACTGAAATGCTCGACATGACCAATCGCGTAAAAAGAGTGGTGAGCAGAACGTTGACGAGTTGAACTAGGATTCAACAAATTGTTGACAAATAGATTCTAGAATACACTAATCTTTTATCAAAAGAATCAATCTATGATTAAGACAGATTAACCAAAACCGATACTCCTTGTCACTGTCTAGATTTATTCAAAATCAAATGAAAATTTGAATGAATTTTAAAACCAATTTATAAACAAAAGCAGTCAAAATGTTTTATCAACTTGATCAACTCGAGGACTGGCTGGACTCGTGATGTCCGTTGAAGTCGTGGCGACTGACTGACTTTGGTGGTTGTTACGTGAGGTGCTGGCAGGAGACTCGGAGACCCATTTGCCCACAGAAATTGACGGAAGGACACGGAAAGGATAGAAAAAAGGAGTCGCATGGGATTGGAGAGTGAAAAGCACCCCACCCGCTCACACTCCGCACCTTCCCAAGCGCCTCCTCAACCTCCAAACAACAAACAAACGGAACCGTGATCTCTCTGCAATTCTATGCTCTGCAATCCAACATCCAACTCAATCTCAGCCCATCATCATCTTCATCAACAGCATTCATGTCAAACCACATAACCATCGACCATCATGTTCCTTTAATCCATCAATCAAAATAATGTCAATCAGGCAATCATCCTTTACCTGTTATCGTCCTAATCGTAATAAAAATAATCAATCTCATAGTTCATAATGTCATAATGTTTCATACGCGTTCCATGCAAACGCAATGCAAACGTGCTTCTGTGATAATAATAATAACAACGCATGGAACGTGTGTGCTTCTAAACATCAACAACAACGTTTTGAAAGCAAAGAGCAGAAATCATGACTGCTCTGTTGCATTCACTAACGTTTAAATGTTTTATCGCTAAACCGGTAAGAATACATTTTCCAAAGTCGGTTTTATTCGGTTTCCTACCATTTCGATCCGTGAATCTAACCTGTTGTGTAATGTGTAATGTACATCAACATGAATGCGTACAATATGCCATTATGCTTCTTTTATGATTCTTTGAGCTTTATTTTAGAGGCCGCTATGAAACAAAACGCTTGCATCTTGTACTTGTATGCATTAATTATCTGAATGTAGGCTAAAAGCTTAAAGAAATTGTTGGATTGCAATTACATTTTTGCAGCATCTACATTTTTACGGTACGTTAAGAACGTCGACGATGTGGCATGACCGCATGAGGAATTCCTGGTTGTCGTTGTCGTTGCCGAATTCCAAAAGAATAATTTACCAAGAAGTAAATTCGTAGTTTTAAGTCATCTCATTTAGTTAAACGTTATTATTATTACAAATGGTAGAATTGTATAGTTAATTACATTTCATCAAAAGAAGAATGCACGGTATTAAAATGAACAATTTTGATAATTAAAAGCAATTGTAACATATTGCAATGCCTGGAATTTTATTATAGAGTGCTCATTTTATTTTTAAGATTGTAATGTGTAAGTTTTGTAATTCATATTTTATGAGAGAGCGAATTCTATTTCATTTTCAGGCTGCATAACAAATAACGAGTATATGAAATATTACACAAGATGATGAATTCCTATTATACTTACCTTTACCTTGAAATGTTATTACAGAATTTCACATAAACAGGATTTCATCAATGAAACGTGGAAGATAGGAAAATACAACATTGACGCAAACAAAAACAAAAGGAATGAATATGCAGTTGGTTTTTTTTCAAAAATGTGACTTTATTTTTTATTGCTGTAGCTATAAGTATATTTATTACAAAGAAATCCATCATCCTGACTGGGAATGTACTGCGTGAAAAATCGTGTTTGTTATTATGACGGAAACACATCTTTCAGAAACAGTATAGTATTTAGTTATGCTACAATCGAACATGATCGAAAATCATCGTTTGATACGACATAAAGGAACTTTTTTAATAAAATGACACGACGCGATAAGACGCAGTAATTTCAGCGTTTACTTTTCTTTAAATAGGAACTCAAAAAAACAGAACGACAATCATGGATTCAATTTCAACTTCGTATCTGAGTTATTCTTAACATTATTTCAAAGTATAATTAATAAAACCCTTATTACAACTTTCACAGCAGTTTAGTGTTTCCTCTAGCAAGTATGCTTTTTATGAAGCGTACGGAGCCTTGAGAAACTTTTTTAAAGTGATAAGTTTGTGTTGATGATAAAATTGAATTCCATTCTGGGTGTCATGTCATGTCATATATTAGTTCACATGAAACACAAGCAGAAAATAAAAGCTGAAAAACAGAGTCGTTTTGTAAATTAAATAAATTTAGCAAAATTCTCCTGTCCTGTGACTTATTTTTAGTATACTTAATAGCGTTTTGGTATTCTTTTTTGTTTCATTTTCTTCCTAAGTACATTGCATTTTTATAATCGTGTTTCCTGTTTGAGGTTGTTGTTTTCAAAATCTATACAACGACATTTTCCCCGGTCAACTACACCTCTCCATTTTGGTTAAAGAGACTAGTTGGGACGATCAATCAATGACACATTCTTTCCCCACACGGATTCGTATTACATTGACAAATCTCATCTCACTCTTTTTTGTAGTAATTTTATCATATAATATCGTACGCAGAAAAAGTTTTTGCATTTTTTTGCTTCCTCGTTTTTGCTATATAGAATATTTTGTACAGTCCACAATTCACACGTTAAAAATTAAAGAAGTGATGGTAACGTATTTTGTATAACAGCATATTGTTTAGCATATTGTTTGTTTTTATAATATATAAATTCAACAATGTTATGGAGAATCAGGATTTAACAAGAATGAAATTCAATAGAACAATTCAAAATGGGTAATGATTATATTAGAAGGGTTTGTTTTTGCTGTTGTTCTGTCGTCTTAATAATTTATAATACCATTGATTTTTTTACGTCTAATAAATTATCTAGTATTTTAATATGATGACATTATTCCTTTTACAAAGAATACTACAGGATTCCCCAACTACATATACTATATTTATAATCATTATTAAAACACAATGTACACTACACTATAAGGTGCGTAGTAGACAAGTCTAATAATTAATTATAATACTTAATTGTGCTAATTATGTATTAGTACTGTCGTATAGAAATTCCATGCATTTTAATATATAGCCGTTTTAAATTTTTATAGAGTACGTTGTTAACGTAACTGACAACATCGTGTGTTTTGTGCTACTGCGACTCCTCCCTTTTTATTTAAGATAAGATGGTCTCTTTTTAAATGTGTTTTTCCCGGTCGTCTTGCATTCATTGAATTTTTCGATCATCTTATTGAACCCCAAAACTATCAGCAAATAACTGCTAAATGTGAGAGTACAGCAAACGTTTCCATTTATGTTTTGTGGGGCAGTTTGAGACATGATTTGCACACATTTTTTCATTCTCATTTCGGGTAGCAGTCGCAATAAAAAAAACGTGTGAGAAGTTTGGGTAGTTGGAATTCTTTGAATTTTGGATTCATTTTAAATTTTCATTTAGGCAAAAACATGAGATATGCCAAATCACAGCACTACATATATGACATACAATTTATAATTCTCAAAATGTCCAAATTACTGCGTATTACTTATGTTAGATTGTAAGAAACGTTCGTTTTCCCTGGTCTAGGTTTCCTAAAAAACACGCCGGTAGTGAAATGCTGACAACATTTAAGTTAATGTGAGGCTAGATCTTGTTTAGTAAATCGTATGTGCATGTGTGTGTTTATAATAATTTCCGTCCCAGCAAAGTGACTTTACTTGTGACACAAACACACACATTTTTTTTGACACCCACTCACAATCAAAAACTTTTGTTGTATAGCATTTTTTTCATTTCGACTTTGATAATTTTATATAAATGTTTTCGTAAGCTTTGTATAGAACATAGAAGCACTGTTTGCCTTCGAAAGATTCAAACTTTCTGACTAATCAAAACGATGAGAAATTACGATTTTCGGGGAGGTACTTCCGTACTTGTTATAACCTTCACACACTTTCAGTAGTCATAATATGTTATATTTACAGAGTCTCCAATATTAATAATAATACTTATAGTCAATTACATAATGCCTGGTTAACGTTGCGTAGTTCGTCACTTTATTCATTAACAACAACTTTTGTTTTTTTTCAGACCTCTTTGAGTGTATACGTACGAACGAACGAGTATGCGACAAAAAGCGACTTTTATTTCAGAGGACAATATTATTAAATTGTTTTGTGTGTCGATTTCTGAAACTTGATAGTTTTTGCCACATTGTAGTAATAATCCGTAGTTTAATTAGTATATCATTAATTACATTTATCATCATCAGCAGCATTGTCGTAAGTTTTCACACTTTTCCCGTTTTGTAATCGTTATAGCTATAGATTTTTAAAACCTTGAGATCGACATGAAGCAGTTTCATCATTCACCTAAGCTCCACTAACGACAATTTTAGTATCAATAATTATTTTAATTACACGTAGTCCGAGTTTGTCTA
This sequence comes from Harlomillsia oculata, assembly GCA_019776145.1. Lineage (NCBI taxonomy): Eukaryota > Metazoa > Arthropoda > Collembola > Entomobryomorpha > Oncopoduridae > Harlomillsia > Harlomillsia oculata. Next base: position 24,124 of record JABASF010000308.1, on the reverse strand, counting down.
CAACATTTCCTACGGGAGTTGTTTTATTGTAACAATCAGTAATAATTGTTAACGGCAGCGCTATCAAATTCACAATAGCAATATTAATTGTCTGTCTAAAAAATGTCACAATAATGTGAGTGAAAAAACACTTTCCTTTGTGTTTTTTGGAGTTCTTTCTGATGATGATATAGTAACACTTTTTTTAAAAAATCGTATAGTATAACAACACCACAGATTTCCTAATTAATGCAAAGAAGTGCATTGGCGCAGCACTATCCAATGTGATTGTACTTTGACTTTTATACAATAATTAAAATAGTTTCTTAAAAAAACAATTATATTTAGACTCACCGGGATTTAAAACGTATGCAGCTGGCGAATAATAACCAAATCCATTTTGTTTTGTACGTGCATATTTGTGCAAAATTAAGTTTATTTTGTCACTATGGATGAGTACGTTTTGCGTATTTTTTGAAAAAAAAGTTGATGCTTACGGCTTACCATGCTTTTGATTGCATACTATGCGGGAATTGACTGAGATTGATTTCATAATTAAAAATTAATATTGTATGAACGAAAGTCACTAAATGACAAACTGTCCCTTAGATATACTCTGAGTTTACTTCAAAATCATAGGGTGACTAATGAGACATTTCATGCTAATTGTCGATAGATTAGCGTTTTCTTGTGAGTTTGTGTTTTTGAACGGGAAACTACTGCCACTTTTGTATGATACTCTATAGTAAGTACGATGATAATTTATAGCAAGAGTTTGTCGTACTAACGGTAACACACATATTGAAATTGGAATGACTGCAATTGGACGACGACACAGAGAAAATACACAATACCAACTGTATCAAAGAACGATGAATTTTTTTTCTCAGAAAATGAACTATTGGTCAAAGCGTGTGGATTCTGCTGTATGCGATGACGAGAAGGACAAGTCCTCGGCGAGATCTTCGTGTTTGTCAATGCTGATCATGTCATCAGGGTCATCGTCACGACCGAGGGAATCTCCATCCGACGATGTGGCATAGTGACCCATTCCATCGGGCAAGTCCAGTTCTCTTTTCATTGCAGCGGTTCGAACTCCACGGTCCGGGCCACATGTCATGTGATGCATTCCATTTGAGGTCATCGGACTTGAACATTCCCTTTTGATGCCTCCGGGACTTCCATGAGGAGTGCTATCAAAAACCAAAATTCTGAAAAAAACATGTTCAAAAGTGATTGTATTGTACAATATTTCATGGTACATTTTGCCATATATTTAAAATTGCTTACCGGGGATCCAGCGGGGACACAGGAGCTTGGTCGGGACTAACGTTACCTGGGTTCATGGAACCTACAAATGGAAGATTGCTGTCCGCCAAAGCAGCCTGGACGCATACAAAAATGAAGAACAATTTAGAAACATTACAAGAATGATTATAATAAAGGAATCCTGATTTTGATTTTCGCATTTTTGGGTACCTGAAGACTTGCATTAATTGCATCACCGTACATTGTTGGACTTTGGGTTAAAGTAGGGCTCTTGGACTGCATTCCCCTGGAAAATTGAAGATATTACATTACCCGGACTGTTTTGCATGCAACTCATAAAACATCAAGAGAATGGAAGAATAAGAATAAGAAAAAAGTGAGAGAGAGAGAAAAAGAGCAAAAGTGTGTCATCACGTTGACTGTTTTTGATTTGTGACAAAAATGTGACTGTGAAGTATAGTAAAAAGGGATGCAAAGTCAACACTGAGAGTTTGGTAAAAAGACAAAAATTACAAGAATAATATCAAGATAAAGACAAAGAGAAGCGGAAGTGGAAATATACAGAGAGAAAAAACGAGCGCATTTCATTCCCCTAAAAAGTTTGGTGGCACACACTACTTTTTTAACTACCTTTTATTCGGCTGATTTTACAAATGCTACGTGTTTGAGAAGTAATAATATTTAATATATAAATATAGTAACAATAAATAGGAAAAATGTATAAATATTGCAAAAATTGGCGAAGCAGATGAAAAAGACGACACAAGGGTATCCAACGAAACAAGTACCAAACCAGAGTTTGTTTGATAATCAATCAATCAATTTAATTCGCAGAATCTTAATTATAATTTTAAGAAAAACATCAAGTCTGTCAAAAAATGTTACAGTAATATTCGTTGGAATCCCCTGCTTAATGTCAGTCGACCAAGTGATCTCTGAAGTACCTGTTTTTTTCTTCTCCGCGGTCAATCACGATCCGAAAAACTATCAGATTTTAAAAATTTGAATTTAGTCTAGTTGATGATGACAGTGGTATAAAGGAGCGAGTTAGATTACAAAAACCACTGTACATAGTAAAAGTTTTTACAACGTCAAAAATTTCGTGATCACTTGGATTTCGTGACATTTACTAAAAGACGACCATTGAGAGTTGGGGTATAAAAAACGACAAGATTGTATCAAAAAGTGAAGAAGAGGTAAAAAAGACGAACGATATAAAAAGATGAATATTGAAAAAAGTAGAAATAGCAGTGCCCAAAAAAGACCTTTTTCACGTTTTGTACTATAGTCTGTAGTTTTTCGTTGAGACGGTTCACACGAAGGAAGTCGATGTACTGAAGTTTTTTAAGTTGATACAAGAGCTTACAATCGTAGTTCAGTGTTGTATAGTAAGTAACGTTAATCCTGAAAAATTCGATGTTATACAAAAAACAACGACATGAAAGCAGAAGTCTTGAAGATGAAGGCTAAGCAGAACAAAAAACCCAGAATTCTGTTATTGTGACATGAATGGTGAAGGTTCTGCAAATTTTGCCTATTAGCTATAATAACACAAGTCATTCAGTAGAGATAGGTAAAAAGTATCCTAGTATTATAATATGACACTTTCTATAAAAATACACGCATTTTGTGCATACAAAGAATACATACGTACGAATAGTCCACAAAGGAAGCAGACAACATTAATTCACAAAGATAAGATTGTGTAGTAGCAGTAGGCAACAAAAATTCTTTTTATCTTCTTTTTTTACACAAGAAAAGGCCAAAGGCTAAACAGAAACAGGGAGACTTGACAAAAAAGTTTGTGTTCAAAATGAAACATTTACTACAAAGTCGTCGGATCTACTACTCAGTCTGATTGCTCAGACGGAAGTGGTCATGACTCATTTAAATCTTTTGCAATGGACTTTGTTTCAATGTGGTTTTGTTGACAGGGACTATGAATTCTTCTTTGTATGCACAAAAGCTCTTGAGACGCGTGCTTTATGTATTATATAATAGTCATAATTTTTGCCAATTTTTGCTAACCATACAATTCGGGGACATACTAAGACACTTTGGAATTAGCAATAGAAAGTACACATCACGTTTTTGTACTATACAAACACTTCCTTTATAGAGTTCATCACAAAAGAATACGATTTATCATGTCTATGCTTACTATGGTAACTATATGCGATAACGTCATAGATGATAAAATGACAACTATGATATACACAACAATAACTACGACAAAAATGTAAAATATAAAGTCCCATTAAACACGAGCCTGAATGACCCACATTTTAAATCCCTAATGTAGTTAAGGAAATGGATTTTACGAACGGATCAACTTGATTGTACAGTTTTGAAAATTCGTTAAAGGTACAATATGCAAATTTGTTATGTTATCAAATAATAATGCAAATGAAAGTATACTGTACAGTGAAGTTGCTTTCGAGCGCTTTGAGGACCCTTTGTTTTTATCAACTTATATAACAGCTAACAACTAACTTGTACCATTTTTGAGGAAAGGGTCAGGGTAAATTTTAAAAATGAAAATTGATTTCATTTTTATGATTTTGATTGTGTGCATGTTTGAAAGAGTGTGATCCGATGCTTACTGTGCAGATGGGTGGTGGGATGATGGAGTAGGTGAAGGGGTTGGGTCATATTTCCTAGGTCGGCCACGAGACAAATGTCGACGTTTGACGAACTCAGCATCATCCACCATCCAGAAGGAGCCAAAGTCATCTTCATACCGTACAAAACACTTGTGCAGGGAGAGATTGGTGCGGATGGCATTCTGTGTAATACACACCACCAGAAGAGAAGACATAGAGACAAAGAAGATAGCCAGACAACACAGTCGAGACTGAGACTCACATTTTTCCTTTCCCCAAGAGAAAGTTAAAAAGAAAAAGGAAGTCAAAAATGACGGAAAATTAGAGACAAAGAAGATAGCCAGACAACACAGTCGAGACTGAGACTCACATTTTTCCTTTCCCCAAGAGAAAGTTAAAAAGAAAAAGGAAGTCAAAAATGAAGGAAAAATGAAATCAGACATGTTAGTCTTTGTCTGCTTTCAATTACCTGATTGTAATTTAATACATTTTTTTACCGATGTCCTTTGGCTTTCATTTGGAACCTACGTTTGTACTGTCTGACTGACTCGATAATTTTGTGTACTAAACTAACGGACTATAGAAAGCAAATCCGTGCCCAAAAAGCATCGTGCCCAAAAAGCAACAATACCACAGACGAAATTCATTCTCATTGCGCATCTAAAAATGTGCTCAATGTTTAACCATTTCCTACCAGCGGTGCGAATTTGCGATTTAGTTATATTTCACGTCTTTCACTAAAGTTTATGCAACCGCGACTGTTGCTTACGTCAAAGTGAACCGGAATTACATATACAAGCGCTCAAACTTCTAGAAATTGCAAATATAGATTCCTTAGAATGTACAAAATCGAAGTGCATCGAAAAATGTACTGAAGCGGAAAAGTTTATTCGATTAAAAAAGGTGCAAAGTGGTAAAAGTTAGAAAAAGGCAAAACTTGAGATTTTTGAATGGTGCAGATTTTTGGTCAACTTTATCTTAAGAACAAGAAGCGTAATTATTAGTGTTCAAAGATGCGAGATGACACTCAACGGCACTCGGCACTAAGACACTATTTGTGTACACGTCAAGAGAGATTGAAAAGAGTAAAGAGTAAAGAGAGAAAAAGAGAAAAAGAGTGGAAGTTTAAAAAGTCAAAAGACGACAAGAGAAGATTATAAAATTGGAACAAGCACAAAAGTTTCAAAAAACACGATCATTAAGACGAAGAAGAAGAAGAGTAAAAAAGTTTAAAAAATATGCAAAGAAATCCAGGCGGTCATTTTTGGGTGACCAACTGATTCGACCTTGACAGCCGAAAGGGTCACACATACCCCGTGCTACAACGTTGAGGTCGTCGTTTGTAAAATTCCACTTCGTCCACTGTCCAAACTGCACCTTTGACGTTCTCCACTCGCATGAAACATTTGTGCAGCGACAGGTTGTGTCGCACTGCATTCTATACAAAATCAGATCACACAACCTCAAATATAAAAGCAATGCTAAAAAAAACTAATCAGATTAACACAGCCGTCGCCAACAAAAACAATTCAAAAATTTGCAGTTGCAGCAGCAATTTTGTTTTCTTTATCTGTTGTAGGTGAGTTGTAACTGTTGTTTTCACTAAAATAAATATTTTGAAACAAATTTACTAAAGACGATTTAAATAAAAGCTACCGTTATTGAAGACCTCTGCTTATACTTTTTTGCAATACGTCGAAATTCATAGGCAGCAGCGTCGCAATCGCAATAATAAAAGCGCAAAATCATTCATTCACTCGAAGACCATACGCGTTTTCTCATACATTTATTAGTAGATAACCTTAAAATATTAAATAATCATTCAGACGCCCAATCAAACAAGAGCATAATTTTTTGCTGCGTTCTACGCATTTTAATTACTAAAAACGTAATTGCTAAATTTGGATAGCGCGAATTTAAATCTACAGATTCAATATAGCAAATGTAAACTAAAATCAATCGCGAGAGCATTGTTTCAAATAAAAATTTATAACTTACTATCATAGCTCATTATTTAATTTCTAATATACCAAATCACATTATCATAATGTACTCGTAATTTTGATACGTTTTATAAGGAGAAATGAATTTCCATGGAGTAATTATAATTCAATTTTTGGTTTCAGGTTTGGAAATTAAAATGGATCTGGATAGGATGAGTTACTAAATACCATGGAGAATTTTCTCATGCATTCTTCTGTTTAACCAGAATGTTGGTTTTTGTCTGCCAACACAATCGCAATTAGATGAGAGAGCAGAAGAGTAGGAAAAGCAAAAGCTTTATTGTAATTGGGCGTAATCTAAGGAACCAAACGGGAAGAAAGTCTTCTTGTGTTTAGGTAGAGATTGGAAAATGGGAACATGCGGATTGGATATGATGATGAAACAAGACGAGTCTGACTGTTTCTGGGAGAAAAGGGAGATTTTGATACACATAATTTAAATATTGGTTAGACAAAGTTGCATAATACAATGGGGTAAGTGGCATGAGAGAAAGTAGAAGACGAGTCTCGGAGTCAGAGAGTCAGTTTCAAGCTTTTTTGGAAGGTTTTTATATGAGTAACACACCAGCGGCAGCTGAATGCAGCATCACTTCACGTCATTTTGGAATAATACGGGGAGAAAAGACAGAAACAGAACATTCGGAGTCAGATGAAATGGAGAGTATTATAAAAGAGTTAGTAGTGATTATACTACAATGGTAATATGTATACATTTGTGTATACTGTCAGCATGTTGGAATTGTTAGTCGTCTCGTCATGTTGGTCTATCTCCATTTGACGCGAGAGGCTCACTCACACACAAAAACCCAAAGCGAATTGAAAGGGAAGCCAGAAGGAATAACAAAGGAGATCTCGATAAATATTAAAAACGACTCGATGGTCGCGCGCCGCGTAAGAATCCCAAGTAAGAAAGCAAAAGATAGAAAGAGAGAGAGAGAGAGAGAAAGACGTAACAAAAACTTTTTACAGTCAGATAAACCTGCTGTTGAGAAACTCAAAAGCTCTCCATTATTCATAGACATTTGCATATATATTGGTTGCATTTTTGAGTAAACAGTGTCAGGTGTTTACACATTCACAGTGTCAATATTGTCCAAGGAATCCTCTACCTTAATCTTAAGAAGCAGGGCCTAAGCAAAGTAAACAGCCCAACTGCCTTTTTCTACGTCATCATATACACACACAACCAGGAGAGTCCCTCTCGGTTTTTCTTGAAACACACACTCTTCAGATGCCAAAAAAAGAGGAGATGAGAGGGATTCCCTCATCGAAATCATCATCATTGTCATATCATCTCATCACCTGCACCTTTTTCTCTTTATTTTTGCTACCCATAGGGACTTTCCCTCACTCCAAATTCCAAATCACTTCCTTTAATCACTTTGCCTCATTCGCTTTCATCTTCGTTTCAACCCTTGAATTTATTGTTTAGTTCAATGCTTCTTCGCCTGCTCACCCGATCTACAAAATCAAGGTCCGGGACCCGGACGGGACGTTTTGGTTTTCCCCAACATATTCTACATTGCTTCTACTTTCTACTTTCTCATTCGTTTTGCATTTGCTACTTAAGGATAATTAACTATATAATTAATTTAATTAATTATATAATTAAATTGTAAAGGATTTAATAAATGGATCAAATTTATTTTAATAAATCTACGTTGAATTATAAGTCACTGGTAATTCATAAGATTACGGGATTAAATTTGAGCTCTCCTTGAACCAATTGACACTGTTGACTGCTCTGGCTGCTGTTCGTGGATAAAACGACTCTCTGACTATACTGACTGTAAAACGACATTAAAAATGTTGGTAGTGAGTTGTAGTCGTAGTTGTTTTCCAAACGGCGAAACGACATAGTGAAAAATCGTAGGAAACACTGCCCTGCTAACTACGTTTTCGATTCATTTTAATAGTATGTGCAAGATACGATGGAATGAGTGTGTTACTCCGACGCCAAGGTTTCTAATATAAATTATGGGTACGAGTATGAGAAAGAAGAATAAGAAGAAGAGGAAGAAACGAGTGAAAGAGTGTTCTGTATAAATAGTTGTATTTATAGGGTAGGAGTGAAGGAGCGGAGATGGAAATGTCGGGGTGCTCCGAGACGGGAATGGAGGTTGACGACGCCAAGGCAAAAAGCGTTGATGTGCAAGCGAAGAATGAACAAGTTGCACACGGCACAGGAAAGTTACAAATTTCATGGAAACCAGCGACCACAACCGAGTCCAATTGCCACTAAATTTCTACACTATGACAAGCTGACTGAGATGATAGCAGAATTTTAATTTCACAATGTAATTCGGAGCACCCCCATCCAGAAAGATGCGAGGAGGCATTCTATAGTCATAAAAACATGAGTCTGCTTACTCATACATACTCCTTTCTTTCATTTCTCTCCATGGGTAGTCATTTATTGCCCTGTAAGTTTGTGGGAATTAACTAGCTAAGATTAAGGACGGATGGGCACTAAGGAAAAAGGCCAAGTATCATATCTTCATGTCATATACGTATGATAGCTGTACCCTATTATTTTACTATCATCTACTATACTACTCTAAAAAACTGCGACTAGAGACTATGCTAAACGCAAGCTGCAATGTCCTACATTTCACATTCACATTACCTTCCATGTCGCTGCGTTGCGTCGAAAGTAGCAGAAGGTGTTTTGAAACCAATTGTAGATTTCGTTCAGGGTTAGTTGTTTATCTGGAGATTCAATGATTGACTGAAAATAAGAAAACAACAAAATAATTCCAATCAGCCTAATGAAAAATACACAGGGGTATACATAAAAATACGCAATTTGTGTATAAATTATTGTTTTGGATGATTCAATAAATGTTTTCCTCCTGTTTCCAAAAGAGGAGGAGGAGACAGTTAAAAAAAGACAAAACTGCTCACCTGTCTGATCAAGGAAGCGTAGGTGAACGGCGGTCGTACGTCGGCGTTTTTGTAGAACTCACGATTGCGCTGGATCTCTGCAAGAGTCAAGGAGTGGAGACAATGAGTGGTGGGCGTGGAAAGTGTCGGGAGCATCGCCAACAAGGCACTAACCATTTCCCATAATGGAGCACAAGGGCAAGGCTCGAAAAAAATGTATACTACTATGACATACACACTGCTATAAGTTTTGCACTAGACGCGTGAAAAGGAATGAAAGGTTTCCACAAGAAACAAAAAGAATGACTTTAGCACGCTCCGCAGAAGGAAAAGTGATTTTCTCCAGCACAACTAAAAGATACCATAGTATCAAATAACCAAAATATAGGAAACAAATGTGCAGGAGAACGTTTTCAAGATGTGGCAAGAAGGGGGAAAGAGAGAAAAATAAATGTACTATAGTATTTGAGGTTGGGATCGGGGGATGGGCGAACACATTTTATGCATAATGGAAAAGAAAGAAAGAAAAGAAAACGAAGATGAACGCTAATTCAAGTAGTGCAAGGCACATTGATAAAGTGAGTTTGAGCATGGGTTGGGTTTGGGTTTCTCCAAAATTCATTTCTAATACATAACTGCACGAGGAGTGAGACTCAAAGTGACTCTAAACGTTTTCTGGAGAGTCATAATCGTAATAATCCGAAGACATTGTCATAAGGACAGACAAATTGTACTTTGCAGATCTAAAGTGCATGACCCTGCTGCTATGTGTACTTTATGTATGTTTGCGTGGTGGTTTTTGTTCTTTTGATTCGGGAGAATGCAAGGATACGAACAAAAAGGCGGAATCATAAGATGAAGAAGAATACTTGGCAACATTTTGTGAATGAGACGAGGCGAGATAGACGAGAGACGATCTGAAGGACTCGTGAAGATGGAAGAAGTGAAGTTGAAGTAGTCGTTTTTTGCCAAATATTTGTTAGACTTGAATTGCCACGGTAATTGTAGAGGCAGGGCAGGATAATAAGAAATTTTTATGCACCAAACGTCTAGGCTAAATTATTTGCAAACGCTGCGACTGAGCCATTATCTCAAATCCTCGGCATTTTTCTCCGGATTTTCTTACGAGGAAAATGACAGCATTACAAGTCCATTACGGTTAAGAATCCCTCGAAAAAGCTCGTTAAAGAATTCACATTCATGGTTCTCAGATTCCCACATAAGACATCTCTCGATCATTTTTTTTGTGAGTGGCTCTCTAAGACCTAAAAAAAGGGGAGTGGAGTGGCAGTAAATATGCTCTTTGCACTTGATAGACAACATTTACTCGCCGTAGCAGCACGGCACGACACGGCACGACCAAACCGGATTCTTTTCTATTGTCGCGTACACTTTTACTTTTTCTTCCCTGTCATTGTCGTCGTCATCATGCAAAAACTTTTATGTCTATAAACTCCTACTAACATTTCTATCAGAACGCACACTTTCTCCATACATTCCTTGTATAATTTCTCTCCTAAAGGAACTAAAATGAAATGAAAACCTAAAGACAAAAAATCATCAAACCAAAGTCGTTTTTTGCACTTTCTCTCACGCCACTACACTGTAATGAGTTATATAAGAACCAGTACTAAAAATGGACAATTCAGGTTCCTCTTCCCTCATAAAAGTATGCGCTCAAAGTAAAAGGAGTAGTATAATGCCAACAAATTTCTCCTTCGTGTTATCCTTGTTATTCCTTCATTTCCACTGTAGCTGTTCCCGTCGTTTCAGAATTGCCTTGATGAGGGTTGTATTTTGTATACTGCGATTTCAGATTCCAGCCAGCTTTTTCCAGAATAGAGCTGTACGTAAGGGGGTGAAAAGAAGTATTGAATGAAGCATCTGGTTCCAGAGCCACAACAGTTTGCTCTACCATGAAACCGATGTTCACCTGCAAGATGACTAGGAAGACCGCCGAGGCGTACGTATACGCAGTATTGCTGACATTATGCAGATCCAAGGGATGATGAAACCATGAAACAATGCTCGTAAAGACATGTAAAGAGGAGAAAGCAGAGAGTGAGTGTTGATGAAAGGAAATTTCATTATGAAGAGGAACAGAAAGAGTTGGTCGTGCTATCTGCGGCCACTTGACGATGCGTCTTTTCATCCCACTTGTCTAGTTTTTGAACGACTGCTCGTCTGCTCGTCTAATATGTACACTTTATATGGTTTCCAGTTGTGTGTATGTGTCTTTTCTTGAAGAAGACCGGGAAGACCACAGCAGCAGCAGAGGAAATAGGGGAAGCAATGGAAGAAGGCAATACCTGAATTGCATAATTTGTTCTAATTTCTTTAAAGTTCCAGCGCGTGGCTTTTGAGTATCTTTCATTTAGCTTAATGACAGTCTGGATGCCAAAGAGTTTCAGATCTTGATGAAGTCATTAAACTTTGAGGGACTTCCACACATCAGTTGTAATTAACAACCAACTGATAGCATCGCAGATGTTGGCCGACACTTTTGCTTCTTTCCCTTGTTCTTCTTCTTCTTCTTCACAAAACTCGTCTTTTCTGACTCTTCCTCTTCTACTTTGTGCGGTACTTCTGTGCATTTCTCCTCTGTAAAGTACTAATATGCCTTGCTGGCTTGCGTTTTGCTGGCCATATTCCTCCGCAGGCTGCGTCTCACTTTGTATGTGTGTGTTCATGTTCATCTCCGAGAGTCCTAGTGCTGCGGCTTCTTCTTTCCTATCACCTGCACACTCCACTTTTCCCTTCTTATCATTCCACTCTCATTAGTGACGACTCTAATAAGTTGCACACACCCGCAGTAGTCAAACTTCTAAAACTCCCACTAATGCACTTTTCCTTGTCGCTTTGCCTTTTCTCAACTCAAGACTGCTGGTCTAAGCTGGATTTCACATTTATACAATCCTTCAAAAGCCATTGTGTTGCTTCCAAATGTATAAAAATTATTATACTTTAGACCACAATCATCAGCGTCTGTACTTATAATTGGAAAACCCTATTAGAACTTATTTACTAATGAATCTCGATGAGTCTCGCCTCCGTGTCCTTTCTTATAAGCGTAGAGTTTTGGAGATACCCAAATAATATTATATACTACATTTTGCACAAAACTGATGTATCCATGCTTTCATGTAATGCTTTCTTACTTTTGGTCAGTTGAAATATATAAAGTCGCAGTTTAAAGAACAATTGTAAAGGTATAAGAAGTAAAATAAAACTGAAAGACAGATTAGCTCACCTTGCTGAACATCAAGTCCTGCTCTCTCCAGCAAGTATGGCAGGCCTAAGGATCAGCAGCATCATCAGCAGACAGGAGACAGATAGAAAAAGACAGAAAAACAAAGAAGAGAAAAGAGTCAGCAATCACCATAAATTACACATATAAATGATATCATTCAAGTTCGGGTACAAATTAAACTCATTAGTAATGTTTATCAAAGTTTGAGTTGTACTGATATTCAATAGTTTTAGGTATGCAAGGTTTTAAAAAAATCAAAATTGCTAGGAAATGAAAAGTCGAAATTTCGGAATAAAGACAGAAAAAGTGACTCATCATCGATAGATATCAATCATCTTTATTATTAACACCTTTCACCCGAAGTTGTTACGCACATAAGGTGCATGATACTATTATATAAAGGAGGAAACTACGCAGTTGTTGTGTCTCTTTAATTTCGCTTATCTCTTCTGGGATGACAAGAAGAGGAGGAATGGAGCCAAGACGACATTCCACAGACGAGAAGGGAGTAGACACGGGGGAATATGAACACGAGTCAGGCAATGAAGTAATGACAACTCAAAGCAATATTATTAATTCCACTCAAACTATACGCTGAAGAGTAAAGTGTAAGTGAGGATCGGGTCCAGAAATCCCAGATGGGCAGAAGCAGAATCGGTTTTCCACCGAGACAGACAGAAACAGAACACAAGAGAAGAGATTCGCAGATGATGATGAAGCAGGTGCTGAAAACACAAGCCAAAGCGTTGTTATACTGCGACACTGTTGTCGAGCGTTACCTTCGGTTATATCTAAAGCTGCTCTGTCACCCACACGTCTTCTCATTGGAAGGTCTTCATAAGGGCCTAAGAATGGGGTTTTACAATATTATGAACATTTTTGTAGTGACAAATATACACTAAGGAGACAACACAGACTAATACAATAAGCTTTGAGAAAAAATTGTAACAAGATGACGACGACGACGAAGATCTATTCATAAATAATGTACTCAACTCAATGAGACAGTCGAGTACATCATGTTTCGAAAAAAATTGTCTGACACTTTCAAACAGCATGCTTTCTGCTTCTGCTCCTTCTTTCAACCGTCTCTAATCAATTTAACTTGAGCTTAAATTAGAAAGAGTGACAGACAAAAAAATTCGTTTCTTAAAATTCAACAATGTTCCAATCACTCATGAACGATTATTTTTGTACTCTGATGCTTTCGGAACTCGTTTTGTTTATAAGAAGAGACAGTATTCGTTTTTTGTTTCTAGTAACCCGAAAATGAAGATGAAACACGTGCACATTTAAAATAAACTATATAACATGCATGCATAATGCATAAACAACTTTTGGACGTTACGTTGTTTGTTAGTTGAAGGAGAGAAGTGGAAGATGGGATTTTTTTGGCTTGATTGCAAAAACACTACAGTTTTTGGCACAATGTGTGTCATCTCAAGATAAACAGCGTCGTCTCGACAAAAAACCCTTTAGACCTTTTGTTGACACCTTGAGAGAATTATAAAGAGAAAAAAGAGGAAACTGGGTCAAATGCGACATCTCACCTCCGGAAAGGGGCAACGTTGCTTTATCACTGATACGTCGTCGAATAGGTCCAGTCATGTTAGGAGTTGGAGGCTGAAGAATTCCTTGGGCACGACCCGAGGCCACAGCAGCTGCAGCTGCAGCAGCGGCTGAAACCAGTCCTGAGGGTGACAATCCCGGAAGGAGCAAATTGTGGTTTAGCGTCAGTTTTCCCCCGTTTCCAACTTGTGAGGTCACTCCACCGCATAAAGGATTTGTCCCGTTTGACGACACCGGCACACCATGACATCCCTTCAAATCCCAAATCCCATGTGAATTTCAGTTTCATAATTATAATCAAAACAGCAAGATCTTAAAATTGCCACACATTATATAATATACTGAAAGAGCTTTAAAGTTGCTCCTTACATGGTCATTGACAATAGGCGGGGTTGCTTTGGGAGAATCAGAGCTCATATTGAGTGAACCTGAGCCTTGGGCATTTTGTTGTTTGTTCATATGAAGATGTTGCATCATGGCTTGAAGTCTATCTCTTTCCTTGGCCAATTGAAGTTCCAACTGAGACACGACTTGCATTTGCACTCGGGCTTGGGCTGTGGATCGGTCATCGAGGGTATGCTCTGTATTCAAATGTCTGGAAACAAAAGGGAGCAATAATTTTGAAACTGAAAATGAGTTTTTACCCCTGGCTGGTGTGTGCCACGAGGAAGAAAGAATTGAGTAGGAATTTTACAGCATAAAACTTGATAAAAACTTAAAACTAGATATATTTCTATATATACTCGTAATGTCGTAATATGTATAACAGTAATTCTAGTAGTGAGAACAGAGAGCAGCTCCTGGAGAAGGGATTTGTAATACTGTGTGGAATGAGAAGAGACTTTTTTGTAGGGAGCTGAGGATAAATCGACATTTCTTAATGCTCCGTCAATCAGAATTGCATTGAGGATATTTATCACTTCTCGTGTGGAAATTCTATTAAATTCGATCGGAGAATAATTAGAAAAGTTTTTTTGTCTTGCGACTTCTCACGACTTGGGAGAACTGACATTGAATCAGACTCAGAACAGAAGCGAGAGAAAGAAAAAGTCAAGTGCTCCCGTACAATTTTTTAACAAAAATTTCGTCCTCTAATCACCCATGAAACACAGAAGGAAAGGAGTGAAAAGTAGCAAAGGCGAAAAAGCCGTCTGGTCGCAGTCCTTCTTTCTTTCCTTTTCGACTTTTTCGACCCCATCAGACTATTCTTACACTTTCACTAGTTGACTCTGCTTCCAGTCTTGTGTGTGCCTCATTTGATCCATGGACTTCTCATGGCCGACTGAATTGACGGCTGAACTGTAAAGGCTTCTCCACTGACTTCTACGAAACTAGTGCCTTATACGTTATACCACAAGTAAAGATCCTCCTGACGTCCCAACTCAACCATTGCGAACACTAACTTTTTAACTCTTTCGTCTCCTCCCTTGATTTTTTCACCAATAATTTCTCTTTTTTCCTTTCTCTCCCATTCCACTGTCCCCTTCCTCACTCCTGATGAGACACAAGGTAAAAATTAGCCATTTACTTGAGGAAAGCGGGGAAGTCGTCGCATACAGATTCACAACCGGGCCATTTGCACACTCCATGTCCGTACAGTGGATGTTGTTGACTAATTGATTTTTCCACCAAATCTCCTTTGTCACTGTCCCCACTCAATCCATTTACACTCTCCCGTCGACCTGATGGCATTGGAAATAGACCTGCAAAAAAAAGTTTCACTTCAATCCCACTGCCGTAGTCGTCAGAGAAAAACAAAAAAAGCAAAATCACACTGCTCCCGCATGAGAACAAAAACATCTTGTGAAATAATTGGCCAAATCACCATTCATTCCGTGCTTAGGGCTCGAACCATTCTGATGAGGGAGATCCAGTAAAATAGGGTTGTGAGATTCTTGCCCTTCTTTCCACAGATTACTCAGCTCTTCTGGACTTCCCATACCTGTGTAATAAGAAGTCATTTGCTTTGCTTTCCAAACTACATCCCATTTGAATCTTCGTTGATCATGTATATTTCATTCCATGCATCATTTATTCGCATCTGTATCAACCACCTTCCTTTCGCATCAACTTTGTTTTACTTCCTTGTTTTAGGCATTTCCAAGTAACTTTGTTTTGTTTGGACACATTAACTTTTTCCTTGTGAAACCATAAAACTCCGAATAATGTGTATATTAAACTGTTTATATAGGAACTTTGGCTCCATGCACGAAATGACATGTTTCCTACAAAGTGTACCGCTTAGGAACATTCTACTCAGCGTATTCTAATAAAGTTTTTTGATAAACAGTTTGGTAAAGGACAGAACAAAACCCAATTCGGCATTTGGCCTCCTCTCAGCATGAAAAAGGTTCTTTAGGTTTCCTTCAGGGCAGGGTGGAAAATGAAGGATTCCAAGTTATTTAGCGATAACTTGCAAGTTATAAACGTGTGTATGACGCATTTGGTTGAAATACCATTTTCCTGAGCCTCATGTGGCAAAATGGAAGGAATAACTTTTTAGCTGAAAATCAAAACTGTTTTGCTTTATGTCATAGTGACATAAACGAGAGTCGAAGAAGAAACCTAATTTTCCTTGGGGCCCAGCATCAAACTTGACGATTGGCTTGGCATGAGAGGTTCGAGGCCACAGAAATGGTTTATAATTTAAAACTTAATTGCTCTTTCAACTGAATTTTGGACAAGTTTCTCATTTTTTTTACTCCTTCGCAACTTTGTTATTAGCACTAAAAGTATAGTTGAACGCCAAGTGTCTGTTTTTGATTTGTTGGAAATCACATAAAATTAATGAAGAAAAAGCTACAGAAGAAAATGGTAGCGCAAGTTTGTTCAAATACACGATGGCTTTGATAATGTCACATTTGCTTCAGAAAAAGCGAGTTGACATGGGAGAATAAACGACGAATAAATGAGAATGCAGGACTGAAGATGATTTTGAATAGACTCACCTCCGTTTCCACCTGGCATGACCATTGTGGGTAAATTGAGTCCCTGCTGAATCAAATATTGCCGTTGTGTGAGTTGAAGTTGCTGCATCAACTGATGTTGCTGAGCCGCCAATTGTTGCAAAGCACCAGACGATTTCTTCTTATCACCGCTCTGAATTAAGTGAGACTGCTGCAGGAGATTCAGCTAACACAAATAGACATAAGGACCGAATTTATATTTCCAGCTCATTGTAGCCCATCCCGAGGAAGATTTCTCCTCAAACGACCCAGAAATGAATATTAGCATTGCTCATAAGTTAAAACGACTAAAAAGCATAGGCGATCCCAGCAACGCAGCATCGTGAACAAATTGACTTGCTTGCTGCACGACACTCACCTGCAATTGTTCTTGGAGGTTCTGTAACGCCTGTTCTAATTGCTTCCGTCCTATTTCCGCCAGCTGGTGATGTTGCTAAAGAGAAAACACGCATTTGTATCTTAGTGCATGCTCAAAATGGCTTGGCTTTATGACATCAAATTATACTACGGAACACGGTGGACGGATGCAACTGATTGTGATTAGAACTCGAGAAGACGCCAACCAAATCGAGCCAAACATTAATTGTGAGACCATGTTTTTATATATAAAGCACCTGACTACTGTAACAAAATGTCAACAAGATCTTCTGGATTCTCATAAACTACACGTTTCAAAAGGAGGAACAAACGAAATCTCCACAATCTCAAGCTTCGGAAATGAATACTTTGTGTGCCAAACATTTTCTCATCTTCTCGCTTTCATCACGTAAAGGATTCAAATCAACCTAACTTTAAGTTAAAGATTAGCTCACGTCGCCCCATAAAATCTTCTATACTCTTTTAAATACATTGGGGATATGAATCTTGACATGGACTTCCCGCATTTTCTTACAAACAGCGTAGAATGAAAATTGAATTACAAAGTGTACTAATTAAGGAACAATAAAGTGAAACAAACTTAGACTCACTTGCTGCTGAAATAAAAGTGTTTGCTGTTGCATAAGAGATTGTAGCTGAGCAGGGGTAAGAAGTTGTTGCTGAAGTAATTGCTGCATTTGATGAACACTTGGTCCAACAATGAGCGAGTTGCCTGATCCAGGACAGGCGACGTTTGGATGAGACATTTGCAGGCACTGTGGAGGCCCAGAGGACATCATTGGAGGTGAGGGAGTTCCCGGTTGACCATTGCTATTGCTCATGTGACCCTCTTTACCCGAAGACGTGTCACGCATTTTGGCTACGTCAAACGCGGATGCGTTCTGCAATTCCTTCTGGCGTTGTTTCAGAGCTTTCACCAATGGAGGAGTCTGTAGATTTCGAAAAGAAAAGAGAATAAATATTAGGTACAAGTATACTTTGAAAATGAAAAATTACGTTTAATTCAGTGAGAGGTTTTTCAACTTTTTGGATTCAATTTTTTCCCGAGCCTTCTGTTCCTCTCGGTCAGCTTCCATTTGATTTTCTATTCCTGTCTCTTATGAAAAGAAAACGGAATGACCAAAGAATGAAGGAAAGAATAGCTTTGTGATGTGAATAGAAGACTGCAAAAAAGTTTCTCTCTTCTTATCAGTAAACAGCCCCGTGAGTTTCCTGAGTCGCTGCTCAAGAAACTATATATTACCCATGTAAAGAAAGGTTGATCTGGAAGCTCAATTGAGATGTGACAACTCACCCCAAACTTTTCTTTGTAGCAGTTGATACAATAAATTTGTAATCAGGAGATCAACCTAAGGTTTGTAGGCTTCTGCTCCTACTGCTTTTACGTAAAGGAACGTTACACGAGAAAAAGAGGGGTACAAAAAATGGGAAGAAGAAAGTGAATACGCCACAAAGAAAGGACTCGTGACAGTCCTCTCTGTATTTGTTATCATTACTTGACGACGTTGGCGCTTTCGCATGCATTGAAATGTGGACAACCACAATTTCTCCGAATGTGCTAGCTAGCTTTAAGCTTTCACAAAGTCCGACAACTTATTGTGCTCACTCCTACGTTTTCATGCCCTATACAGCCAAACTCTCTCTTTCTCATGTTTCTCCAGTAGCACCCCACCGAAAAAACCGACATATCAGCCACATCATGAAACTCAAGCAAACCCTAATGTACTCTTTGGACAAACAGTTCCACTTGTGCGACAATACGCCATGCTTTGCAACCCGGATCGCATCACACGATTTCGGGACATGGAACAACTTTATCCAGAGAGCAAAAAGAAACTCAAAGCTGTTTGTCTCCTGAGTCAGCACAATGTTCTTTCCATTGTTGTCTTCTTAGTTCACTTTTTCATTACAAACAAGGAGCAGTTGAATCGCAAAAATGCACATTATTATTATTAGAATTCGCTCTGTATTTTGCATCCATAAAAATTCGAAAGCTATCATTACATTGGTTAGATACAATTCACGGTACATCTTCCTAATCTTACACATGAGGTTATTTTGATCAGCGTATGTCTGCGTCTGGAATAAACAAATAAGGTAACGATGGAAGGGAATTGTTGAGTGACGTACAAGACCTGGCGTGACAGACGTGTTCTCAGGTAAACTTGTAATGAAAAGTCAATCAATACATAGGCTAGAAAATTGTTATGCTGTGCATCGAAGCAAATTACGTCAACAACAACGTTTTTTCTGCGTCCATTATTGACTTGTACGTATAGTTACAGCAGCGTGTTTAAGTGTTTCGACAGTGACTTGCAATGGGTGAATAATTCATTCTCAATTAAGCGGTGACTGCATAATGTATCTGTAAGGTATGTAACCAAAAAAAGGTAATTTGTAGCGGTTTTTTTTAGCTTGACTTGTCTGGAATTGGCGTTTGTTGCTGGTCCGAAAGCATTTTTCCCTCAAGAAAGAAAGCGTGTTTCTGTTGGCAGAAACATGCTATGTTTAAATGAATTGTTCATGTGTGCTTTCTGTTGAGCAACACACTCTTGAGAGAAGAATGATTGACGAGACGTTTCTCTATTCGTCTTTTTTCAGGCTTTTCTAGTAAAAGTATTATTCGACCGAGGAAGAAACAAATTGAAAAGAGATATAATACTGTATACAGTCGTGTGTAGACACATTACATTATCATTGGTGCTGCATAATATTGCAGAAAATAAGAAAAAAAATAATAATAGTATACCTCATGGATTCGAAGGAAAAATAATATAGAAAAAGAGGCTGTTCCGAACATGAAATGGTCATTTCAAACTGTTTTGACCATTGGTCATATTATATTGTACTTGAGGAGAGATAAGAGGAGCTAGCAGTAGATTCGAGTCATATACGCCTCACATAAGTCAACTTTACTCAAGATGGCCTTGTGTGTGTGCTTCCTTTACGTACTTATGGGGTTGAAATGGAGGAAATGGGTATACTGGAGAAAAAAAGAGAAGAATGCGAAGAATCGAAAGAAAATATCTGATTTTATTATGACAATGGACGAAGGGAAGACTTTTCTATATTTTTTTCAAACTGCACTGCTTTTGGTTTCTTCGACTTCTGACACATTACGTTATACTTTGGAAGAGATGACCAACCATTGGGAATAACTGTGCATGCGGTAGCGGCAGTAGAGAGAGATTGGAATTTTTTGGGTGGTGCAGAATCTAATAAATCTCCTCAGGATTTTTTTCAATTGAAAGAATAAGAGACTTGAACATGCAATATGCTGATGTAATTAAGTCAGATTAGTTGGCCACATACTACAAAACTCGAAGGGGGAGCTGGAGAAAACGAGACCTCTTGGGAAAGAGGATACTATGAAAAAGATGATGCCATGTGAAATGCAAGATCTAGCCCTGTTCGCTATACAATAAGACGTAAATACAATAAAGAGGATAAATGCATCACACAAGTTTACCATTTTGAATGTATAAAGAGGAAAAAGTTACAGGAAGCGGAACAGATGAAGGATATGGAGAAAGGAAGAAGAGGAACGGAAAAAATGTACTACAACTGCATGAGGAGACAGAGACAGAAGGGAAAGGGCAAGTAGTGTCCATGTCTTGGAAGTGGTGGTATTAAGAGGGCAAAAACGACAGAGGCATTGAAAGGGTTGAAGAAGAGGATGTTTGTAAGTCTTATGATATGATGATGCTTGGTTGCTGACGATGATAATGTGAGAAGAGCTGAAGTCTGAAAAAGTGGCAAAAGTTGCGTACACTATATGCAAAGATGAGTGTGAAGAGACTGAGTGAGTGAGTGAGTATTTGAGAGAGGGAAAGGAGAAGTGAAAGAAGAGAAGAAAAAGAAAGAAGTAGAAGGAAAAGAAGGAAAGGAGCGATCGGATCGTGTGGCGGTGGTGATGTTGCGGAGGACGGGCGACGGCCGTAAAGAGCAAGTGTGGTCGGATGGTCGCTTTGTTTTCGTCGTTAATTCGAGTGCCAGGAGGCGAGGAACGTTGTCAGAGTCTCATACCTAAGCCATTGGTATTCACCGGGGCACGCGAGGGCCAACTTAAAAACTCGCTTCGTCGTTTCATCCCTTCCACAAGAAAGATCCCTTATCACATATTTCATATGCAGGGCGATGTTTTGCTTGCCGGCAGCAATATTATTTCCATATTTTTCACATAATGCTCCGCTGTGTATGGCTTTTATTTCATGTGACATCATAGTAATGCATTTTAACGTCTTATCATTCATTGCAGCGTCTCTCTCCGCAACTCCATACAAGAAGAAGAAAGCCGAAGAGACAGAAGAGAGAGCACACACCAAGTAAATATTTGCTCACGATGGCCCATTTCGCTCTTGCCTGCCCACAAGCCCAAAGTGCCGGAGACATTGTTATAAAAACGCGACCTGCATTCAGGACCTCCATAAAAAGCGCCTCATCATCTCCGACACCCACTAAACAATCATATCTCGTGCACCTTCTCGCGTGCCAACTTTCACCCCGGCCTTTCACTCACCCAACCTTAGCCCATCCTGGACAATCCTTCAACTCTCCCGCCCGCTCTCTGCCGCCGCCGCCGTTTTTCTCCTCCACCACCACCAGCGCAATGTCTCACATTTCCCTCCAGTCAAGTCAGTCAGTCTCTTCCAAAAACAAAGTGGAACGAACAACCAAACCAGCCCCCCAAAACCAAAAGTCACCAACACTCCACAGTCACACTATCCTTTCTCCTTTCTTTGCTTTTCCAAGTTATTGCTCTATAAAAGCCACAATTGTAAATTCCACAACGGCCACCACACAAGAAACGACTACTTCCCTCTCCGCCATCACTTCCATCGTAAAAGAGACAAACAACCGTCGCGTCCAACCAGCCAACCCAGCCTCTCTAATACACTGTATTATTCTTCCAGTTATGACTAGTGAAAATTTTGGCATGAAAACAACCATTACCTATCTGTCGAGCATACGAGACATCCAAAAGATCCTCCTCTGCTACATCCTTCCCATCCTGAGTGCATATAACACCAGTATTTCCACTAATACATACAAACCCTGAATGCCGACTCCACTTCATTGCAGACACTTTCCCATCTTTCTTCACTTTCATGACCCATGTGTCTACTACTTTCCGAATCTCTTTCCCTACTTCTTTCCTGGTACCATCTTCAATTCCGAAATATTATGTAGCTCATAATATCGCTCACCAGCCCTGAGCCAAGCAGACACTGAATGAGTTTACAAGTCATTGTTCTACTAAATTTCCAACAAATCCCCCTAAAGTCATAATTGTATTATGGATGTTTGCACTGTGTCGTTTCAAAACCTTTCTACTGGCCAAAGGTTTTCAGTACTTACGACTGATGGCCCACAAGGGACATTTCGACTTGAAGATGTTGTCATTAGAAAGCCTCCTCTCCTGAGACTTTTGAGGCTCAAGGAGTCAAGCGACGACGGCTTGCCAGAGAAACGAAAAACCCATTTCTCCTAAACCGTGAACGACCCTCTAAAATGCCAGACAAGGGGCAACAGCAGCATCAAAGCAACACAGAATAAAGCAACCTTCTCTGCCTCACATTCCCCCAAACACATCAAAAACCCCGTCGGCATCTTCGTATACCCCATTCGCCTTTTCCAACTGACTACTCTCTCCCAAGTATCAAGTAGACAGTCGACACTCTGAAGACACAGAAGGTGACTCGAACTGTGCTTGGTCGTGTCGTGTGTCTTGTCAGACTCTCAGTTCTTGTGTCTTGTGATTTGTGAAGTGATGGGCTTTACAAAAGCCATCACTCACACTTGATATGACTATTGGTAACCTCCATGCGTAGCTCCGCGCTGTGCTGTTCGTGTCGTGCTCCAAGGCCCGTTGTCTCATATGAATGACTTGTCACTGTACTACTTAAACTGTAATAGGCAAGGGAGTTAACACCGTGGTCTAAAAAGTCACTGCACATGACAATAAAAATGTCACCAAGAGAAGAATTTGTATTACGAACCCACACAAGCATACTAGTCATAATATTATAAATAGCATTTTCGGTGATAAGAAGACATCGTCAGAAGCAATATAAAATATTATAATAAACTCGTCAAGATTCTCAGCATCACTCGCACTCTCAATAATATTTAGTCCCTGTATATAAAAAAAGAGCTGCCTGCATGCTGTATACGGTATGCTATGCTGTAGTATAATATTATTGCTGTGTTTTGGATGATTTTTTATAGTATAGTACAGGAGTACTCGTGAAACGCAAAAAAGAGACGATGAAGCACATAAAAAGAGTTCAAAATGGAAATTTAAAGGTCGAGACTGAGAGACCCTGTGCCACTTTTCTTGAGTGTAGTAAATAGGAAAGGTGGTGGAGAGAGAAAGTGAAGGTTGATGGAAACAAGGCAAGAAAAGTGGACAAAACAAGGGAAAGTTGAGTGGAGGGAGAACGGAGCGGAGCGAGAGCCATGAATGGATGAGGCCGGTCAGAAGGATAAAGGAGGAAAGGAGACGCACCTTAAAGTGTGGAGATAAGTGTATAAGATCCATAAGAAAGTAGAGAAGCAAAGTGAAAGAGCAAAAGAAAGAGGGAAAGCAAGGAGAGGACTGACTGTGTCGTACATAGAGACTAAAACGAGGCTTAAGAGGCGTCCAGTGTAATGCACTGCACTCCATTTTCGTTAATGTCGATGACTCTTGAATTTCACACACGAAAGTCCATTTTTACGATGGCATATTGAATCCTTGAATGCGATTCCCGGTCGTCAGAGTATCCATCTCCTTCTAAATGGCAATAACATAGGTTCTGATTTACGACTCCACACGTTTCCCTTTGCGACGTCCTATACTTCACACTTTCCTTCTTTCCTATGGAAAATATATTGCAACACTATCCCCCACACGTCCAGCACTGAAGAAATAGCCAAAGTTAAAATTTACAGTGGCCATCACCAGTCCAATGGGACGAAAAATACCACGAGATTTATTCTTTTAGCTTCTAATTCGAAGCACACGTGAGTGCGGCCACGAAACTTCCCGTTTTCTTATGGACATTTTAGCATGTCATGTCCAGCGTTTTATGGATTCTTCCCGTACATTTTTGAGAACCTATACTATATTATAACTAAAGGGCGGAGTATGTGTAAAAATCACACTTTTTATCTTTAAAGATTATGTTCTGAGACTTAGGGAATATTTGTTTTGGTGTATTTAGAGCTGGATTCCAACGACAA
>JABASF010000307.1:0-47738 GCA_019776145.1 Harlomillsia oculata | reverse complement strand
TCAGTCAGCACCCTGTCAGTCCTCCTCCCTTTCGCTTTTCCTTTCATTGTCATCAGTCTTCCTATCCGCTCCACTGTTCGCACTTCCACTTTCACTCTCACTTTTATTATATTATATTGTAGTGAAAGCCTAGTGTACATTTTCCCACTTTCCCTCTAAACAAAACGCCAGCACTTCAACAAAAGCATTTTTAAATTATGACTAAAAGTGCAATAATAATATTGTCTTTAATATTTAAGGCCACATATTTTTTTGCACACCTCGCGTCCAAAAGAATCATCCTGTTCCGAGAAAGTTAAATAATAGGGGACAGGACTCTGGTTTCATTAATGTTATAAAACAATGGTTTTCCGTAAGAGAATATAGAATTTCTTACCAAAATGAATCCTTTTTACATAAACTCATCGGGACAGCCGAGGAGTCGTGAGTGACAAGCCGACTAAAGGGTAGGGAGCGAGGGCCTCTGTAGCAGTCACTCTTTGTTTCTTTGGCAGAAGTATGTGATCAAGCAACAGTCTTGTCAAGCCAAATCCCACATGAACAATGATTAATACCAAAATGTCAAGAGTTGTCTTTCTGACTTAAAATTTGGCAGATAAAAAGTGACTCGTCTCCAGCCTCTCATCATTGGTCAAATAAGATAGGAAGCAGGTCTCCACGTTGAAATCGGACTTTTTCTCACTATACCATATCAAACATATTATATATGGGATAAATACATTGCAGTATTTTTCATCATGTTTCCTAAGTCTTGACGTGTGGGTGCCCTAGGTGGATTTTTTGCTACTGCTCGTCGAATGTGTTTGCACAGTAAAGCCATACACTCTCTTTACGTTTGCTTTCTCCTTTGTATTTCTATACGTGTCTTCTTTGCCACTTCAATTCAAAAAGTCTCTGGCTTTCCCTTTCTAAAGGAAAAACATGGGATGATATGATGATACAAGATGCAACTCCTTCAAAGGTTAAATTGATTTCAACAGTACACAGCACTCGATACAAAACACAATACTCTAGAATTGAGTATGATTTAAATCCAATTTATTTTAAAACATATCTTCTGCGTATATTATAGAACATTTTGACTCGAAATGTGTTATCGTTACGTGGAAAAAATCCTCACTAGAATAAAAGCTGAAATTACAATCTAATTATGGATGAAAGTTTCGTATAAATACCATACACTTGCATGTACACACAAGGACTGTTGCTATCAGTTTTATTTTAAGTAATTCATTTTTTTCAGCTTTGAAATTGAGGTCTTTAGCGAGGATTTTGAGGGAAGCCAAGGGAATGCTAGACTTTTGGACACAGTCAAATCTAGTGGGAGTTGCACCACATTACAAAGACTAGAGAAGGGTTGACGTTCCTATTTGTCTGCCACACCCGGTGATTTGCCTTTGAGAATAAGTTACTGCGAGTCTGCCACGAGTTAGCAATGCATCGTTTCGTGGTAAATCCACCAATCAATGAGTTCAAGTGGAGTCTATTCGTGTTGTCAACCGAGTTCATGGAGGATTGAGACTTCATGCGTCCTCTCTGCCCTTGTCTTTGTTCCTATTTCCTATCCACAAGAGTATAAATGCAATGTGTGCTTTGTACTACTTGGTCAGATAAAGTGAGAGATTTGCATCCTCTTCTTTTCTCTGTCACTCCAAAAAGCTTCTCCAAGTCATTCGCACAATTCAATCGACGTCAAAGTCTATTCTTATTCTTCACCATTCAAAGCTCTCTAATCATTTCCGAAGCCACCCACTCATTCTGTGTTTAGGTCGTAATCACGTCTTCCGCAAGAATGCTTCTGAATTTTGGAATATAATATAGTACAACTTGCATTAAATATATATACGTCAAATGTACAAGAAATTCATATTGCACTATAGTAATCATATTATAAAATGCATTACCAGTACTTGCATACTGTACATAACACTATAATCTATAATTGGGAATTGGGATTTGGGACACCAATTGGTGAAAATGGCTATATGTTGTACGGGTTAACACATACTATCGAAAAATTTGGAAGCAATAAAGTTTTGAATGGTTCACGATATTAACACTATAATCTATAATTGGGAATTGGGACTTGGGACACCAATTGGTGAAAATGGCTATATGTTGTACGGGTTAACACATACTATCGAAAAATTTGGAAGCAATAAAGTTTTGAATGGTTCACGATATAAAACAAAGAAATGGTATCAAGCAAAACAGAACCGTAGGATAATAAAGTTTAGAAGAAGAAATAATAAATTCGGAAAAGAGATGGTACCAAACCAAGGAAAAAAATCTCGTTCAGATTTACAGCAGAGATAAGAAGGAGAACGTACATATTTTTGGGCGGTTGGACCGCCTTGTGATGCCAAAGCCAGAGCGGATGAAGTAGGAAATATGTAGGAGAGATTTAAAATGGGAAGTAAAGAAGGAAGACACATGCTGCCATAAATAGAAACTCACCACGCCATAGGGTCAATTCCCCGCTTCTCATCTGATCAAAATTACATGAAGACGCGCATAATGTCCAGCAAAAGGAATCCATGGAGCCCATCGTCGCTGTTGTTTACAGTTTGAGTGGTCTTTCGTCTGCAGGAGAAAGCCACGTCGTGGCCCTTGTGCCTCTGGAGAATAATTTAGATCTGGCCTAACAGGTTTTCCCTCTCGGAAGAAACTTAACAAGGTTTTGTGTTCGTTCAAATGTGAGAAAAATTGGATTTGTGAGGTGCCTTGCCCACTACGTGAAATGCATAGATTTTCTACCTGCATCCGAAATTAGGGAATACTATTAGTCTACTACCACACATCAGAAACAGAGAATGAAAAGGGAATCCAGCTGTACAAATTGTACTGTCTGACGTAAGCTTTACCTCAAATACCAATACAGTCAGTTCATTATTCAGCAAAGACTGCTTCAAACTTAAGATATGATTTTCTCGGAGCTGTGCTCTCTGCTCATTCATTTTAAAATAGATGAAATAGAGTTTGAGTACCGAACTTTTGTCCTCGAAGAGGCTTCCAAAGTAAAAGCAAGCTGGGCAAAATTGTAATGGGATGGGATTAATATCCTTTTAGGCATTATATAGTAGTGCTACTATATGTACTATATGTAGTAGCTACAGCTACGAACACTTTGGGTCAATGGGGCGACGAGAAATTTTGGTAGGTAAATTGCATTTGCACTACAGTAGTTGTACATTTGAATAGGAGGAGAGGTGGAGAAAGTGTTCATGCACTATTGTAGTGTTGGTAGTGCAGGAGCATGGAGATAGAATACAATAGGACAGAAGTTTTGTGATTTGGGAACAGATTAGTTGGAAAGACAATTAAGACAGGAGCAGGTGAATGTGGAAGGCGGGCAGAATGCGGAAAGGAAGAAAGAAGTCTCTTGGCGTGTCTGCGTACGTTGGAATGAGAGTTGTCGTAAAGAATGGCTGGCCCATACGTGTCCGACGGACTGAACAGATCAGCTCTCCACGGAACAATGCATATGCATGGAGTGAACGGAAGGGATAGACAGGATGTGAATGGCGGGCTAAGCCGGCTTCGGTTTGGGTGTTTTGTAGCGGGAGTGGAAGTTTGTGTCGGAGAGAACCCGTCATGCAATTTGGAGAAGGTGAGATGCTCAACTCTAGTCTGACAAGCGCAGCGGACTTGTCCATTAGGAATTCTCCAGGAACGGTAAATGTTGCGGTCATAAAAGGTAATGTTTGTTTCCGAGAGCCATGGAAGAATAAGAGATCAACTCATTAAAAATTTAGACAATGTGTTTCCTCCTAGTACGGATTCATTTCTGCCTCTCTTCCTTTCTCTCACCTTTGGAGCCGCAAGCCAAGTCAAGTCACTCCGCACAGTTTCTCTTTCTCTTGTGAAGCTAATGTGCTCCGCAAAAGGGGCTGAGTCAATTTGAACCTTCTCTCGCCACTAGTTAAGACTGGGACACGACTCTAAGTTGTAGTAGTAACTTTTTCTTTAGACATTAAGGAAAACACGTAACTTCTCAACTGAACCTCTTGCGCTACAATAACAAAGGTTAAAGTCAAAGAAGATTTTGCGCATCCCTTAAGCGCCTTCATTGCCTTACACCAGTTTCTTCTCTGTTTTCCCTTGTACTCTGTCTTAATACGTTGTCGACTTTACTAAACCCACAATTTTAACAAGAGAACACTCATCTACTTCTTTTCTTTCTGACCATTTCCTCCAGGCTTTGAGTCAAGATAGCTCGAGCCCAAGGCACTTTCCTTTTTTCCAGTGTGTGCTAAGTCCGCATTACGCGACCGTTGATCACTTCACTTCCTCTAACGACACTCATCGTTCCCACTTGGGGATTTCAACCTCAACTTTTTTCCACTCGTCTCCACGCTTTCACTTTGCCGCAATGGTGAGTTGTCATTTGGCCATTTAATATGTTTACTTTACCAAACCATGCATTCAAACTTTCTCTTTGTTCAATTGTGTAACATTGTTTCTATCCTTCAAGCACTGCAATGCGATTTCAGCGTCATATCTCATATTACAGTTTTACAGTTAAGCATAATTAAAACCATGTAGACAATAATTCTATTCGTCTTTCTGAAATTAATTAAAATAATAATGCTCATTACATCATAGCTTTTCAAGATATCAAAGATTCTATGAGTATAGTGTTTAAAAAACCATTCTATTTGTTAGCTCATTTTAATAAACTGTGAGTGACCGATGGACGATCATTGGGAAAAATCCAGTCCGATTACAACAGAACCGTTTTAGTAATTGGACTGGACATGTGAACGTTGAGCCTTAATTTATATTACTTAATATTAATAATATTTTGCTAGCCACGTTTGTGTACAGAACAGATTTTTATAGAAACACAGGTCAATTAACCTTCAAATAGAATTAAGTTTCTATTTAGACTTCATTCTTCATTTAGTTTTGGATCAAAAGTTTTCGTCAGTTTCATGCCGTTCAAAATTAAGTTATTCCATATATCATATTATTTCAAAATTATTAAATAATAGCTTAATAATTTAATTCAATAATAATCGATAATAATAATAATTTATGGGATAACTCAGTTTTGACCGGCATGAAACCGACGAAAACGTGTTTCTACGTTAAATGTAAGTCGTTTACGAATTATTTCTGATTTTATGAAATCAGAAATCACCAATTGAATGAAATGGGGAAACAAAGGTTGATAAATGGGATGAATCATTAATCATTATTGAACGATACGAAAGTGATTTTCTAGTTACCAAATGATGTTTGAATTCACTTGACGTGTGCGAGTGTGTGCATTATTGACTATTAATTATATTATACCTAATAATTATGGTAGAATGAGTTATAAATGCTTATTCATAAGTTTAAAGTGAATCATTCCTTTATTTTATGGTCGACAACTTCGTATCGACGAGATTCCCGGAAGCATAACTATGCTGTAATGTAGTGTATACAAAGTTTTCTGTGGTTAATAATTTTATGATGAACATCCAATTAAATCCTTGGAATAACAGTTATATCTTACTGTAAAACCTAAAATCTTAACTAAATAGAAATGTACTGTAGAAATCCGTTAAAGGCTCTTAACATGTTCCTTGAACATAAAAAAATATATATAATGAAAATCTATAGGACGTGATAGCTTATAATTATCGTACTCAATGCTGCAATCGTTACAATAATATACTTGCATAAACCTCGTATTTGCCGTGTTCAGTGAAGTATTAGGAAAGAGCCAAAGGTAGTAATGGAAGAGATAAAAATACGCTTTAGGAAGAAGAAGCTGTCATGGAGGATCTAAGTAAAGACGGGAAGTGATTAAGTGTGAGTGAAAGCACGCGTCTTCTGACTTAGACATGGTCCACATGATTTGATCACAAATTGCCGTCTCATTGCAGCTGTGAGCTGTGCGTTGAATGAAGTAAAAGACTTTCTGATAGGAAAAGGTCGTGCGATTCCTTCAGCTTGTGAATTGGACGGTCGACTTTCTTTCTTTTTTCTCGGAAAAAACATGGATTCATTCAAAAAGGAAAAGCTCTGTGAGGAATATCAACACTTAGCAAAATCAATGAATGATCCATTACCCCGATGAATTTCTATTTCCATTATTCTAGTTTCTAGTTGTTTTACCCCGCCACAGTGCAAAACATGTTTTCAAAACTATGATTAATGTTTAACTAAAGCAAAAGAATGAGAAGAGGAGGTAATGTTTTTTTTAAGCTTCACTACAGCATGATTGATGAGAACGCAGTTTTACTCAGTCAGTGACATCGTGTGCACGGAAGATCAGATATTTTTTTATTTTTTTTTTCTACTTCAAACAATCACATAATTTTGTATACTATTTAAAACAGCACTGTTAAATGTGCCTATAACCAATACATTCGTTTGGTTCAGCATAGAATGTTGGCGTTACAAGAGGTCACGATAATATTAAAAATGTAACTTGGGAGGGGGGCGAAATTAATACATAAATTACAATAAAGATGATTATTGATGTTTGTTGGAAGAAATTCTAAAGGCGTATGTGGGAACGAGAGGAAGAGAAACGGAAAATTTGCAAAGGCGAAACCAACTCAACTTTCCATGGTTTACGACAATTTTTACAATTCCATGGATGAAAGAGGTCGCGAACGTTTTTCGTCAATGTCTCCTCCATTTCGATTCTGTCTGTCTGTGAGTTTTGCATGTCAAATGGGATTGGTGGTCCTTCTTCTAGTACAGACAAGCACTTTGCACGCACATCTCGTCTCGAGTCCATCGGGCGTCACAGTGTCCGCCGTCGCAGATGATTCTGGAGTTGATGCAGAAGAAATATCCATCTCTCGAGACACGTCAAGCCTTCAATCTCGTTCTGACGAACAGCTCTTCGCAGTCACTCCGACGTGGGAAACTACTACTTCCAATGTAAGAAAAATGAGTCCCACCGCAGAAGGACGAGGGATGGACATTAATTCAAATAGTACTGGAGGAAATGGCGACCATATCCTTCAGACTTTGAGATCTTTTGATGATAATTTTGCCATTTCTGTTGACATTGCTTCTATTCTTCTGGACTTTGGACTAGGAAACCAAGTTTGTCACAGGGGACGGATTGCAAAAGAGTAAAAAAGTTTCGGAGGATGTGGATGAAATGGAAGACTTGCATGAAATTCAAGGAGAACACCAACACGAGCAAAGTCCAGACAAGAAAGAAGGGTCGTCCGTGAAGCATCAGTTGACATTGTCGAGCTCATCAGCAGGTTTGTCTCATGGTGACGTAGAAGTGAATACTCCGTCGGCTGATGATGTTAAACTCTATCGGCTTGTACAACGGGTTCTCAGAGAATCACCTCTTATTGATGGGTAAGTTTTCAAACGATCGCTTATTCAAATAATCTTTTCGTGTGTGCCTCCTCGCCTACGCAGCTTGGGACCCATGAGCAGCATGAAAGAAGTTGTGCTATGAGAGTCTTTTCCTCTTCCAATCCAAAGCTCTCAGAGTTCAGTGCAAATATATAAAGTAGTTCAAACTAACGCGAACAGGTTCGGTTCCGTCAGCAAATGAAATGAGAAGAATCTCTACAAATTACTGTGAGATAAGAAAATTTAACGTCTGGAAGAACAATGCGGCCTTTTCCTATCGCATTGGACTCCAGTCCGATTACTATTTCAAGTAACGAGTACGTCAAGACCAAATACATGCTGCGCACGATTGAAGATATAGTAGTTATATAGCTTTTGCTTCCTGGAGTGTAAAGTATTTAAAGTTTCTGATTCGTATGCGTATGTAAGTTATTACAAAATACGTCTTCAGAATTTTGAAGATGTATAGTAGATCTACGTAAAAATATAATATTTTTCAAGAGAAAGTTGAAAATTGGCACTGCACATTGCATTATGGTCCATTGCTCACATTCCCTTGCGTGGAAATTTTCAATTGCTAGCCTAGCCAGAGGCTTGTGGCTTCCGCTTGAAAGCGCATCGTACGAGCTACAGCATTTGCACTTTTGGCAGGACGACACCAGCAGGTAATTCACGTGGTGAATGGAGTGAAAGAGCGTTTTGTCAGAAGTTGAACAAAAGGCCTTAAATGATAAGAGGCACATTACTTTTCCCTGTGAAAAATGAGGGCGTCCCAAGTTTTCCGTTAGGATAGGTCGTAACAAGGAAAGACAGGAGACAGATATACTTTACAGTCTCTTGAAGAATAGTGCCTCTTTCTCCGTTCTCATTGGCAAGGCCCATTCTCCTTTTTCCATTTCCCACCATTTACATCCATTACGGATGAGTGGGCTCATCGGCTCATGTGCATGCAAATGTAGAGGAAGGAGCACACAGCACATTGCAGGAACCATTACGTAACGGGATTGCGGCGACAGCAAGCAGCACTGTTACAGATTGAATTTTTGCAAAGGTGAGGAGGACTGGGTGCTCAATTGAGGGACATACCAGAGAAATGGACTTGTCCCAACTCAAAACTGAAACTTTTCTTTCCATTCCACGTAATGCTTTCAAAAATGTATTACTGCTAATTCATATTTAACGGAACGGTAGTTCAAAGAATTGGCTTGCACTTATCAAACATTATATGCTGTCAATATAACTTTATAGTTTATGCCGTTAAAACATTACACTTTGTAAATAAAGTACTACAAGTTCCACTAGTTGCATTTACACATTAATTTATTGCATTTAGCATTCAGCATCTGCTTGGATGAATGGATGGATGAATGAATGGAACAATGGCTTGTCTTCTGTACTTTCGAATGAAAAACGCAATTGAGCAATAAAATGCAAAATGCACAAAATGTGCGTAGTACAGTGCTGTATATATCAAAAACGTTTTTTTTTGTCTTGGGTGTGTGATCAATGCAGACACAATGACTTGCCATGGAACTTGAGGAAATTCTTGCACGGACAGCTGCAGGAATTTGATTTCAATTCGGATCTCAAGTCGACGCCGCCTTGGTCCAAAACCGTTTGGTCACATACAGATCTTCCCCGATTGAGACGTGGTTTAGTGGGAGCTCAGGTATTTTTCTTCCCTTTTCTCATTTGTGTCGTTTTTCTGCTGCTTGTCCATCTCATTTTTGTCTGGCCTTGCTCCCCTTCCTTTTCATACAATCCTTTTGAATTGTGACATCAAAAAATTCCAATAGGAGGACAAATTTATCTTCCACGAGCATAAAAGAGAGGACAACCCTTGAATCCAAATTGTGATTTCCCTCTATTTCTTCATTCGCGTCTCCTTTTATCTCCAAGTGCCCACAATTTTCTTTCCTCTTTTCACGAATATACTTTTCACTCGAAATCATTTGGAGAGATCAAAAATAAACATCTCAAACTATCAGGAAACATCAAAATATCCTTTGAGAAAACTTTGGGAGTCCTCCAATAAAACTATAATGATACTCCTAATAAATATGAAGAATGCCCCTTACATGTGAACAACTTCCTTTGTAGTCCTATTGCGTGTTCATCTACCTAACTTGTGCTTATCAACCGATCCTTTCTACTCAATTGCCTCTCTGCCTGTCAAAGGAAAACCAATGCGTTTCTAACAACAAAAATATCCAATTAATATTTCAAGTGCTCAAAAATAAACCAATTTATAATTCCATAATGTTCAACGTTCAACGTCTACGAAATGTACGCGTATATAACTCATATGTATAACCCATAAAGTATGATAGTATAGCTTATACTTTAAATCGGAACACTCGGAAGCGCAGAGTCGTTACAAATATTACAAAGTCGTTGTTCCAAATAAAACGTTAGTCAATACGGAAATATAAGTTTGTTTCCTTCAAAGTCTTCCATTCAACGCTTATAAATGAAATCCGACTTATTTTATTAGTATATAATAAGATTACACCGTTTTATTAACTTTTAGGTGTGGGTTGCATATGCCCCTTGTCAATCTCAAAATTTAAACGCTGTGCAGATTACAATGGAGCAGATCGATTTGATCAGACGCTTGATTGATAAATATCCTGAACACTTGAGTCTTGCATTTACAGCTGAAGGTAAGTCCACCCCGTTCACATTGTTTTAGAACACAATTCATGTTAGCAACATCATATATATAGTATGAAAGCAAAATGTTTCAGAATAGTTAAGTTTGTAAAATAAGGATTTGATTGTAACTTGATTTCAGACATAGAAAGAGCTCACAAAGCCGGGAAAATTGCAAGTGTGATAGCTGTTGAGGGCGGACATTCCATCGGAGCTAGCCTTGCTACATTGCGAGCCTTTTATGACTTGGGAGTTCGCTGCATGACTTTGACACACAGCTGCAATACTCCATGGTAGGCACACACAGGCAAAAATGACTTTAATGACAACTCTTAACTTTCACCACTCTCTGAGCAGAGGAGAGGAATGAAGGAGAAACAATGGGAGTGTGAGAGCGTAATAGGAAAGCGAAAAGAGACAAAGACAATAGTTAATAGTGCATATGGACATGGAGACAGGACGTTGCTGCATCACCACATCACACATCCGCGGTCTCAGTTCTCTCCTTGTAAACGACTACTTATGTATTTACATCTGTTTGGATGTAGCAGTGTCGAGGCGACAGCACTTAACTCTCTCAAACGACTGTATAGTCGCGTGTGTCAGCACGAAAAAAAATCACCTCGTCCATCTTGACGAGCCATAAAAGTGAAAAATAAAACTTGCTTTTCTCTTTCTTTTTGGTTTCCATTGTTCACCACGTAAAAAGGGCAGATTCTTCACTTGTGGATGAACCAGGGAATAAACCGCAGCATGGGGGACTCACTGAATTTGGAAGGGTGAGAAATATGAAAGATTTTTATCTCAAATTCTGCATAAATATTCTCAAAGTAACGCTCTCAATCTCCTTCCTTTTTATAACCACTTGACTTACGCATTACAAAGTCCAACACGTACGTAAAATCAAGAAAGTTTGAAATGCACTCAAGTTTACTCTGGCGTAGCGGCATTGTTGAATGGGAAAAAAAGTCATGAATCTTACCTTTACTACGTAAGATTAATGGAAATTGTATTCAATGTAGGACTAGCTCGTCGTTAGAATGAGGATAAAACAGTTTGGAAGCCTCAACTTATCCAGTGTGATTCTCGGCCTTATTGTTTGTTTCCGCTTGACGGCTCGATTCTACTCAGCTTAAGACTTTAATAATCGCGTCCATCTGAGAGTGAGTGTTTGGACAAAATTCCTTCGGAGGAGCACATGGAGAAGCAATCCTTAGGAGCTTCCTAAACGAAATTCGGAGTAAATGAAGTCGTCTCCCAGTTGATTAAAAATGATGATGAAAGTCTTAGAGAGGAACTGCAATTGCTATGCTGTCCACGTACTAGTAATTACGGCAAGCAATTCCTGCCAATGTGAAACGAGAAAGTTGATGATGTATCACTCAGTGGATATAAAACATCAATTTCACTTTGTGCACATTTCCCCTTCATAGTGAAAAAAATTCAATCAGAGAACAACTAAACTTCCCAGATCACCACTTGATCCTCAGTAAAATCCATTGTATCGATTTCCTCCCGCTGAGCCTCAACTTTGGCAAGTTTTTGTGGCAATGTCTTCCATGAGAATGGGACTTTGTCTCTTTTTCTTTCTCAGCTCTCATGTGCCGTTCCTTTCTCCGTATCCCCCACATTTCGTCACACAACAAGACTTCTTTCCTCAGATTGTCTCGTACCTCTCTCCATTGATTGGTATAGTTACAGGTTTTTAGTCCTTTAGTTGTCCTTTCCAAGTTAAGATGTTTTATTTCTAACTCTCAAACAAGGCTAAATTGAAGATGTAGTATACTTACTTACTTACTACACAGAATCTGGGAACAGAAACAGACAGACTCACAGCAGCATAGCACCACCAACCACCAAAACACAGTACATCCCATCGCTTTCTCCTATTCCTTTGCATTTGCTGATTTGTTCCCTTGCCCTTCTCTGCATTCTGTTTATCCACAGCGACAACGACTAGACTCACAAACTGTTTGTCTTTCCCTGCCGTTGTTGTTGGTAAAATAAAAGTTTGCACCAGGCAGCAACAGCAACTCTGATAGAGCCGTAAAAGTAGAAGCCAACCAAAGCTTGAAAACGATGAGTTTCATATGTTACGAACAACTGAAAACCCACTGAACTTCTAACTCCATCATAAAGCATTGTTTATAGTTATATTACGTTGGTATACTACAAACGAACAACTTTGGTGGTTGGTTTGGTGGTGTAAGCGTGTAACCTTACAACGTTACAACTTACAAATAGAGTACTTTGTTTTTGTAAATCCCGTTACGTCTCGAACTATAGTGATTCAACTCTCCACGTTTCGTATGTGTGGTTCAATGAACAAAAGGATTAATGACAAACTGAGCCAAAGCAAAATATTAGACGTACACGGAAAATTGGAACGGATATGATGTCATTTGACATGCCTTAAAATGCGTATTTGCTTTCTGACCTTGAACAGAGTGTCGTACGGGAAATGAACAGATTAGGAATGCTTGTGGACCTCTCTCACACTTCAAAGCTGACGATGAAAGATGCTCTCAAAGTCTCAAAAGCCCCGGTCATATTCTCGCACAGTAGTGCCTATGCTTTGTGCAACTCAAGTCGCAATGTTCCTGACGACATCCTCAAAGAACTCGTAAGCCAGTCTCTTTACTTCCGGTTTCTAAAAAACGAATGACACAGAAACACCACAACAAAAACTTTTATGTCTTTCTCTTGACTTGTTTCATATCCTTATACCTCACGCACTTTTAAACAATGCTTTTTTTCCATTCTCTTCCGTTTCATTTCTTTTGAGTTTACCAAAGCCAAAATGACATACTTTTTCTTGTATCCCGTTGAAACAGAGCAACTCCACAACAAACAAAGCCACAATTTTACAAACTTTGTGCAGCACACTGGTATATTTTTTTCAATTTCTTTTCAGGACTGGAATCGTGGGATTGTAATGGTCTCATTTTTCAACTATTTCGTACGCTGTAGACAAAACGCAACAGTTAAAGATGTCGCTGGTAAAATACATGTTTATTGACTACTGTCGTCTGAACCTTTTGTAATATTCAATTATTGATTTTAAATTTTGCTAATTTAGATCACATTAATTACATCAGAGATAGAGTTGGAATCGACCATATCGGAATCGGAGGTGGTTTTGACGGCATTAATAAGTACGATGTTTTACATTTGTCTACCTGTCAGCTGCAATCCTTACTTTCTTTCTTGCTTTCTCAGCCATGCAGCTTTGTGCCGCAGTAACAGTAGGCAAAACGGCCTAGTAAAATTTTGCACACATGTTTACTTCAAGTCGTAAATCTGCGTCATTAGCTTGAACTATAGGAGTGAAAAATTGCAAATGAATGGAAGCATTTCCATTGTACTTTTCATGCAGCAAAGTTGAATCTTCAGGAGCCAGACCGTATAGTGTTCAAATAAGGAAAGTTCATACCGTTCGTATAAGGATTAGTTCTACCAAGTCATAAACAGTTGCATTTCTTCAAGGAAACAACAGAGATAAGAATAGACATTTCCAAGCAATCCGCGTATAGCAAGTCATATTTTGTAGAATCCTTATTATTATATAGGATACATTTATTAACGGATATGCTTTAACAGTAATATAGTAGGATATCATGAAAGAATAGTTGTATAGTTCACGTCGTCGTCAAAGTTGCAATTGCAAATTGCATATTATATAATCCAGTTTTAGCCGAAAATGTACTTTATAAGAAATGANCAGTTTTAGCCGAAAATGTACTTTATAAGAAATGAAATATTATATGTATGGCGAGCATGCTCCTGTCGTTCTTACGGAGAATCCCGTCGTTGAAGACTCGGAAACTGTTATTGGATGATGCTTCCTCATAAAGTTTCTTTTTGTTGTTCATGTCAAAGCTGTTATTTATAGACACATATAAAATATTGTTAATGGTCCGGCTTAAACGACCGAGCTTACAGCCCCACAATCGACTACAACGGCCCATTCATCAAAGGGGCTCATTCCTTTCAAATTTCACTAGTAATTCCAGTAAGTAGGCAACGACATCGGAGGTCACGAAAATTCTTTTAAACAGTCTTATTCGCTGACAAACAATTTATAAAAAACTGTTTGTAAAACAACGTGAAAAATGAGGCAAATGATAATTCCATGAAGCATGATGATGATGATGTGATTCAACGCACTCTTTCAGTTCCATTCAATGCAGTGATTGCTAATTTACATTCAAAATAATGTTATTAAATACTAACTTAATATTTCTAACATGATAAAAAATCGAGCCTGAAGTCTTGCTTACACTGCGTTTTTATAAAGACAGCTCTGAATTACTCTTAAAATATTAAATTCGTTTTTCATTTTCGTTTGAATCCAAAGTTTAGATCAGTTTCATGCCGTTCAATAAAGTTTTATCCCATAAATAATATTATTTCAATGTTATTAAATGTATAATAGGTTTTTGTACAATCCCTCCTGGGAAAGTCTATGATACCTGAGTTGCTATGTGTACCCATCATACACACGTTTCTAAAAATTGTACAATTAGTACAATAATCCAAATCTACTGTACAATGAATGGTTTGAAACGTTATGGCGCAAACGTTGACTTCAAAATTAAATTAAAAATGAAGCATACTAAATATAAATGTAACTGTATTTTTTTAAGATGTACTTATTAAACTTCGTTTGTAAAGAGAATTCATTGAACACGACGGGCTTGAGGGAGTAAAAATGTGTTGTCACGCTA
This sequence comes from Harlomillsia oculata, assembly GCA_019776145.1. Lineage (NCBI taxonomy): Eukaryota > Metazoa > Arthropoda > Collembola > Entomobryomorpha > Oncopoduridae > Harlomillsia > Harlomillsia oculata. Next base: position 33,036 of record JABASF010000307.1, on the reverse strand, counting down.
AATGCAGGTAGCTTATAAATTATTTCCCATTTTATGAAATCACCAATTGAATGAAATAAGGAAACAAAGGCTGATGCTGATGGGTGGTATAAATCCCTATTGAACGATACGCCAGTGTTTTTCTAGTACTAAGTACCTACTACTTACTTGTCCAATGGGCACACATAGCAACTATTATTTAAGTTATGATTATCATAGATTTTCTAAAGAAGGTCTCTATAACCTATTATTATTTATTTATTATGAACTAATGATTCATTGGATAAATCATTAGTATTGGAGTGAAACGGATCTCAACTTTCGAATCGTTTCAAGATATACGATTCAATCTGGTTTCGTTCAAATTTGACATTTATGTAAGAGTACTTTTTATCAATGAATTTTATTTGCCCGAGTAATGAAACGGCCAGCTCAAAATTAATGAAATATCTTACAGTTTACAATCCATCTGCTTGAAAGTGGCAAAGAAATCAAATTAATTTATTTGCAAGGTTCTAAAATTGAGATGACTGACAGGAATTGAAAATTAATTTCCACACTGTTTGGTTGCTGAAAATCTATAAACCAACTTGACACTATGGTTGTGGTTCGTAACTAAACTCATTTCCACGCATGAGACGAATTCCGACAAGAAATAAGATAACGACAGCCACGATGTCTTGGCCAAGGACGCCGTACAATGTGGGTATGCCCGATCCAATCCATACAAACATACCACTAAAGTCTCGTTCAAAGTATCTTTCTTCCAGTTGTATGGAGAATATATCCAAGAGTTCGGACCAAGTTGTCCCAGTCCTTCCATAGTTCATTTTCATCACAAGGGTTGATAGAATCGCTACTAGTAGTACGAAAAATAGAATTCCATGGCATACAAGCCATGATCTCATGTACTTTCGTATATTCTGCAATGGCAAATTAATGCAATCGTAATACATCCCGTAGTCGTCAGTAAAATGTCGGAAAGCGAATTAAAATTGAGTTTCAGCTTTGCATTGTGCCTTCACGGAAGTTGTGAATGTAAAATGCGGGTAACATACCTTTGCCGAAGCACAAAGCAACAGGATTGAAAAAATGGCTTGTATGCTTCCGCAAAAAATCCCGATGGCACTACAACTTAGAAGTATTGGCCTGTTTTTGTCAGAAATAATTTGCAAATCACAGACTGTTATTTGATAGTGCGGATCACTTTTCAATCGTTTACAAACAGGCAAGTGGTACTTGTGCAGTATGTCTTTAAAGTTCACGACGGCAGAAGCAAAGGTCCATCCGCACCCTAGCATGACTACGAGTCCTAGGAACTAGATTCACAATCAAATCAAGAGTTAATTCAATTAAACTTGCTAAACGGTTATTTTACTTTGATGTTGTGCAACGCATTTTAGAATTTACCAACGATACACCAGTGGCCACCTTGATTCCTACAGTAAATCCCATGATGTTAGTTCCAATTCCGGTGAAAGTCAGCTCTTGTTGTTTTGATGGCAAGACCGAAACCTCTAATCAAATTATTTGCCAGGTTTCATAGTATATTGTTTCTGGTAAAATCTGTGTCAGTAAAAATCAACAAAATACAGTTTCCTTCATTGTGGTTCCCGCATTGATGGACACGCACTTTGAACTAATTTTAGCCTTTTAGCGATGAGGAAGCGCAACGCATGCCGCTTGCCGCTTTGTTTTAGTTTTATGTATGAATCACTATATGCTAACGAACTAGGGTAGATGACCACGAAAACCACATTGAATTATCCCACTTTCTGATCCTTCCTTGAGTAATATTACCGGGTGCCTTGGACTAATTAGTACACGAACTTTAAATTGTTTTTTTAAAAAATGAAAAAAAAATATAGTAAATCATAAATCATAACGAAGAGCGGCATCGTTGGATAAATATCGAAATGTTTCTCGCAAAAGAATTTTTGCTTAATATGGGGACACTAATTTCAAACATGGACAGTGTAGAGTTCAATTAAGGCTTGTAAAATAACAAAACGACCATAAAAAGCTCAGATGAGCGCTGTGAGTACTGACGGTATGCATATTTATTTAAACAATAGGATTGCATTTTACTACACGAATGTACGTTGTTTTCTACACTGGAACAAGAACAAGTTTTCGTTTTTACTAGAACAAAGATCTAATTGCTCCATTATTATGTAGGTTTATGATGTCTGCTTATCTTGATTTATGTCATTCGGCAAATTGCCCAGCTTCCAACAGTCACGTACAATTTCACAAAATTCTTCTCTGCTCAAAATTGCATGTATTCGTCTTTCAACTAATTATAGTACTGCTTGCTCGTCGTTCTCTACTAATGCCTTGCGCATTCCTTCGTCAAAAACAAACGGCTTTATATTTCAATTTTCTAGAACTAGGTCACTAATTCATATAGGATTCATTTATTATAATTAATGTTCGACTTTTAATAGTATATTTGTCTACTTTCTGAGCTAATAATAATTGTAAGCCTGTACTGACATATAGGAGAAATAACATTGAGTTGAGATGAATGAAAGATTATTCTGCTATACATAAAAGACGCTTGCTGTAATGGTCTAGTGCTCTGAAAATTGAAACCTTACTTTAGGGCGAGAGAGCAAAGATTTTGCGAAAGGAATCTGGCTGGTATGTGCTACTAATACAATACTATGTATTATGCACTATGAATTTAAGACTTGGTATTGGCATTGAAGAAAGCAGTTATATTGTAATATGATAGGTTTGGTACATAACAAAGTTGATGTTATACGGTAAGACTGTAACATGTCAAATCTAAATTCAAATTTTGGTGTTGTATTTCATTTGTAGGACACCTGAAGGCCTTGAAGATGCATCGAAATACCCGAATTTGTTCGTAGAGTTGTCAAGGGGGCCCAACTGGTCGAATGACGAGTTGAAGAAAGTGGCAGGGCAAAACTTCCTGCGGGTTTTCCGTGAAGCCGAGCACGTACGAGATATGACTTTATATATAATATTTCTCCTCATTAGGTTGCCTCGGATGTGGATTCCAGAGCCCAAGGGAAGTAATGAAGTCACATTGACTTTCCCTCTCTCATCTTACGGACAATCAATCGAATGGTCGCGTCTTGTTTCACTACACGTCGTCCTCGTCCTCGTCTTTTTTTCTCTCCCTCTTTTCTCTCGATCTCATTCAATCCAAACTTTTTTTCCGGCTGTCAATAACAAATTACCCTTTCACCAAAAAAATTAAGTTTTTCTTCATAGCAAAATGCATTGGGCGCCGTACTGTAATTATGACGAATTAGAAAACTTTTCTGCTACATAAACTTTACCGGATGTTGAGTTACTAATTGCTCACTCTTACAAATCAAAGGGCTTCTCAACTCAACCCTTTCCAGTTAATCACTCATTTCGTTGATGAAGTATATCCTATCTTGTCCCCTGTCATCTTGCTTATTTCAAAATGTAATCGAGTTTTTCAAAATTTTGTCGTTTCCTCATTAGCTCTTCAAACACACAAAATAACAAAACTTAAACAAGAGTTGTACGCAACGCAACGTTAGAAAACGTCAAAAACGACTTCGTGTTCCACTTCACGCGTCATAGTGAAAGCACCGAGAGTTGGTTTTGTTTGATACGACTCATCAAACATTTCCTTGATTTTCCTTTGTCGTACTTCTAACACAACTCTTCTAACGATTGTTGATGTAAGCAATTCCGATTTCTTCATTAGATCACAGAAACGCCAAGCACAAATTAATTACCTGCCAAGTGCTTCAATGAAAAGTACGACGCTGTTTAAAAACATACGCAGTGAACAACATGTTTATCTTGAGTGTTAATTGAATTTTCTACGAATCATATAGTACTTTGTACAGTTAATTGCAGCTTTGTTTTTGTTGAATTTTAAGGTTCGTGATTCTATGCGAAATACCGGCGCTCAAGCTTCCTTTGAGTCAATTTCACCCCGGTATCTTCGGGATCAGTCGAAATGTCGCTACAATATCACGCCCTCTGTATCCATACATTAACAGTTTTTCCTTTCCCCGGCGGAGAAAGCGTTTGAGCTTCCTTTGTTGCCCAACAAGCTGACACTGACTACTTCTACAAATAACACAATACTGGTTTGAATTTTCGTATTTTCCATTAACAAAATTCAGTGCGTGTCAGGTACGTACGTGTAAAACGTTCTATGCAAATCAGTTTCAAAATTTCAAAATTCTTGAAGACTATAACGAATTGTTTTATGTAATTGGAATTTACGAATACTGCGCTTACATCTTACTGTGTGTAGTTGGTACATATATCAACTATACTATTATAGACTTTTCCAAGAAGAACCTTATTATTTCATCACTTTGAATTAATAATGGAGTAAATCATTATTGGACGGCGTGAAACTAAGGTCTAAAAGTCTAAACGAAATTTGAATACTATAAGTTTTTATGGTCTAAACTATACTATGCTAATGCTTACTTAATCTTCCTCGCTCACTGTCTACTGTATAATACAATTGCATTATGAAAATGCTATACAAAACACAAAACACAATTAGGAACACAAAAATCTATTACGGTGTATCTCACAATTCGGTTGTACAGTAATTACTATATTTAGGAAGTTAAAAACTCAATATATTATAATTAGCCTGTACACCACGAAGGGGATCTAACGCCATTAATTGCTAAGTGGACTTGTCGAGTTTCACGCCGTTTAATACTGATTCATTCCATAAATTGTATTTAATTAAACATTATTAAATAATAGGTTTTTTGTAGAATCCCTCATGCGAAATAGAAACATCGAAAGTGTATAATATAATTAGTTGCTATGTTTACCCACTAGCACTATCCAATCCACTACACACACATTTTTCTAACATTTTTCACATTCAAAATCTAGTATACAATGATTTGAAATAATATGATTTATGAAATAAATCAATATTGAACGGCATGAAACTGACGCAAACTTTGAATTCGAAATTGAAGTCAAAAATACTGAACTGCATTTTTTAAACATGAATGTTTCCGTACAATCTCATAAAATCTCGTTGAGTATAGGACTGCAACTGCAACTGCAAGAGCAAAAATGTCGTGCGTTTTTGAGTTCGTGCTAGGTACGTAAATGCAGTAAAAACTTTTTTCCAATGTAGCATTGCATTGTATGAATATGAATTCCTAAATTATTTCCTTTGCATTTGAATAAAATTCGGAAACAAGACACCAACTATTTAAGTGTTAATAAAACTTATGTTCAGGTTTATTCAGAACTTGACAGTTTGCATACAGGAATTGTGTAAAGCATATATAAGATCTATAACTGATATTGTACAACGTAGTTTTTCAATAAATATCATGATATAGTATTAAAGTTAATTAGCTCGTCGATAGTGACTTTGACGTTCGAATAGTACGGGCTTTCACCTGTACGTCGGTTCGTCGACACATCAATGCGATTTGCTCAAAAACCTGTGTGCTGTCATTAAAACTGATTTCCTACGTTTTTGTATTAACTTCAAAACAACCGGATTACATGATGTTGGTAGACTAAGCGTAGTGAAAACAGTCATCCGTAATGAAGTACACAGATGTAATAATTACAAATTACAGATAACAACACTTGTACTTTGCATTGCACACGTCAAATTTAAATTTCATGTCACATCGAATCACTAACGGCAATAACAATAAACTAAAACGTTATAAATTTATAATCACTATGAATACCTCGTTACTTTGAGGCTTTTCACGGAATCATGCAGCTAAAAATGTAGTGTTTACCACATTAACAGTAATTTTTATATTTTTGTTTGATACTTTTACCAGTAACATTATATTTTCATACATTGTTATTCGTTACATTAATCCTTACTATAAATACAATTGATGAGTTCATATTGTTCACTTTGGTTCATTTTCACGTTCCAAAAACAGAAGACATAACACCACAATTATTAATCTATGCAAAATTGGAGTAATTATCACATTTCGATTGTTGTTCATTGTATAATTCATATTTGATGCGGAATCAAATTTTCTTCATGTTATCAATTAGTACATTACATAGAGTTCTAATTTTATGAATGTTTCCTGTGTTCATAGTATATAAAAAATGAGTAATTCTTCTGTTCCAATTTCTTGTATCCATATTATTTTTACAGTGTTAGTTCAGTGTAGTACAATCTTTGTTATTTAATTCAATAGGCAAAAAGCAATGTAAAAAGTGATTTCGCATTTTTGTACGTATAGTATTTTGAGTTTTTGCTGTGTTTATAGTTGCATTTTTGTGTCAATTTTACATCGTCATCAAAAGTTTGAGAATGATATTTAGGTTTTTAAAAGGAAATTTTAAAAACATAATTAAAATATATTTATAGTAAATCAAACGAAACGAAATGAATTCGCTTTCATTATATAATGTAGGTATTTCTCCTTTACAGTGTCTAAAGTCCCTGTACAAGAATATTATACTGTTTACAGTGTAATATTTTACTGTTAAATCTAACTTTGCAGTTTTTTCCATCTTTAAATTTATAATTTGACTTATAATTTTAATATGGTTTTTCTAACGTTTTAGTAATATGTCACTCTCTTTATGTGTCTCGCACATGACGTTTCCTATCTTACAAGCACCATTGCATCAGTGTACCACAGGTTGAATAATTGGATATCAATTCATTTTAAGAATATAATAATTATGTTTAACTTACAACAATACTATATATATAATTAAAACGATGGTAAAGTTTAACTTTCATTAGTTACGTTATGATAAGAGAGGGCAACTATAGGCAATATAACATGATCTTCTGTGCTGTATCACTTCTAGACTTAACCTAATACGTTACATTAACAAATTAACGGTATGTACATTTACTTTGTTGAGTTTAATTTAACACGCTTAAATCCATCCACTGGATAGTAAGCAGTTGACGTTGACTGTTCTTACGTATCATATCAGCATTATGAATATACGTTAATTGCAATAAAACAAGAAGCTTAAATTAATGTATGTTACTTCAAATGTAACTACGATTGTAAGGTTTCAAACTACCTCACGAAATAATCATCCATTGCCATAATGTAATAAAATAATCATAATAAAATAAAGTGCTGTTCACAAAACCACTGTACATTTGCTATTTGTTGTCGCTTTGGAGCTTTATAAACGTCAATTCACTTTTCACTGTAGTATAATACTATCAAACTCTACAAAAAAGTGCACCCTGAGGCACGTACTAGACATGACAGAAGTAAATGAGATGAAATTAAGCATGGTGTCGTTGACAGCTATCGTTTCAGTCATCATCAGTCATCATCATCATACTACTAATATTCTATTCCATAAAACTTTGTTACAATAGAAGTATATCATGGTATACCGTATACCCTAATACCCTAAACTATAAATAAAGTTGGAGAGGATTTAGCTTTTACTTGGCTTTTACTCTCATGATATTAGCTATATAGTTGTGGCTACGAAAAAATTCCACCACAGTGTTCCCTTAGCATGTTATAGTAACTTAAGATTAACTGCAGTTGTAGTTGCGTTTCGCCGTTCATCATGAGTGAGGAAAGAAGATGCGATTACAGGAGCTCTGGAAAGCTACATTACTGCTTCTTTCATCGTGTTATCCGATACTTTATATTGTATATAACCAGAGGAAATTTCATGTAGGGATATAAATAGGGAAAGATACACGTTTTTCTGTTTCCTAGCCTTATCTCATTTCTAATAGACGAGTCTAGGAAGCTTTTTTTGGGTTATCCATGCGACTATATTAGGTAATGTAGCTTAGGACTGCTGGTGCTAACACGTTCGGTTATTATTATACTATCTTTTTGTTACATCGAAAACTTTCACCGCTGCTCTACTTCAGCCTCACATCTGCTCTCCATTGACGTCAGTCACTTTCACTACCATAGAGAAGGTTTGACGACTTGAAAGATGAAAAGTCACCGTTTCATCTCATCGTCACTCTATGCTATTATATTATAAATGTGCTCTGTCGGTCGTTCAGGTAATTAAACTCAATCCCATCAGGAGAAATAGAAATAAAGCCGAGCATGAAAGTGTCGTGTTTATTGCTCCGGCCATATAGGTTGGACACATTTGATTTTTTCTGTTACTGGAATGGGACTTTTTGGTTGTTCATCATGCAAGACCGAGCCAGCAAGAGAGACACGGAAAGGTTCTGTGGCTGGATCATCATCCCAATAAGTAGATGTGAAAGTTGGAGCCAAGAGAGAGATGACTAGAACAAGTCCTCCGGAGCAGAAACCAGCAAGACCAATCAGCTTACACATGTCCAAATTCTTGTTGAAGCGAATCGCATCTTTGTCCACCACCTCAAACTCTTCATTACGACCCACGATGACATCCTGTCTTGGAATTGCGTAGCCGATCACAATGGCTACTGCTCCGAGCAAAAACAAAGTCGCTCCGATGATGAGACCAACTTTGAACCAAATTGCTCCGCAGCGACGCCCTTTCGGGTGGATCAAATAATGGAAGTCGTCCTCCGCCTATAAAAGTAATTACAAGGAAAAAACATGTCTGCAATAAAACAGGTTCTTCACATGTTTCACAAACAGTCCTACTTCTACATGTAAGTACACGCTGTATTTGTTATTTGTTTTGTAAATGGAATGTACATAATCACTGGAGGATATTAAATGATAAGCAAAACATTCACTGTGAACGTTTTCTTCAATGTCGCCTTGTGTTTGTGATAAAAGCATCATTTTTTGTCATTCCTTTATTTTGTCACGAAAAATATAAAAGACACGCCGTCGACGCGACGACTAGGACTAGCATGCGGCTCTCATTAATAATTTAAACAGCAAAAACACATTGAACTAATAGGAACTTAATCCCTTCTTGTTGTGTGTCTGCACTTCACACGCTTTCGACATTTCAACAGGGAAGCATTTCATCTTGAGACTCTACAAACAACAAAGAAGGGAAGATGTGATCTCCGTGTGCCTCATTCACCATTCACGACGCAGCTTTTAATCACGGCCTTGAAATAGGTTTTGCATGTACTTAACACTTTGTGCTACTTCACACGGAGAAAAGACTTAAAGAAAGCTTTAGTTACGGCTTACGGCACTAGAAAACTCCGTGAAAATAATTAGTTAAAACTGCCTTTCATTAAGCACTTCATAACAGAGAATTACATTACCATTTTATTTCATGTTAATTAAATTTCGTACAATCTCAAAGTGCTCAAGCTGCCGAGGGCTGATAGTAAAGTTCACTTGTTAAAAGGAATGTAACGCGAGCTGCCGTTCTAATGTGCCAAGTTTCCATCGTTCATCATTGTTCTAGTTGTTCTCGCAAAACTTAAAACTTTGGTAGGCGAGTGTCATATGTTGGCAATTTAGAACCTCCCACGTACAAAATTTGTAGTGAATGGGATGATGACGAGGAGTTCTCGACTCAACTTTTCATTTGTCCGTACCAAGAACTGAAATCTCATAAAATAAAATACACTATATGCACTATATGAAATACTATATGTACCTTCAAAAGAAAGGATCAGACGGACGTCAACCCATATTCAGTCGTTTAAAAATACGTTCAAAGCATAATTAAGACGGTTTCAAACTCATTGTCACACTCCGGTTGTACAGTAATTACTATATAGGAACTTAAAAACTCAATATTATAATTAGCCTTTACACCACGTAGGGGATCTGACTTTCTGACGCCATTAATTGCTAAGTGGACTTGTCGAGTTTCACGCCGTTTAATACTGTTTTATTCCATAAATCGTATTTATTTAAACATTATTAAATAATAGGTTTTTTGTAGAATCCCTCATGGGAAACAAACATCGAAAGTGTATATGATAACTTAGTTGCTATGTGTACCCACTAGCACTATCCAATCCACTACACACACATTTTTCTAACATTTTTCACTATTCCAACTATTCCAAATCTAGTATACAATGATTTGAAATAATATGATGTATGAAATAAATCAATATTGAACGGCATGAAACTGACGCAAACGTTGAAGTCAAAATTCTAGACCTAAGCTGATATGCATTTTTAAAGAATTATTGAGCTTTGTTTCTATACAAACGCCAAACATTTGTAAAATGATTTGCTAGTTCTGAGGTCCTCCTATTACAATAATTACAAGAAAAGAATGACAATGTCAACAATTATGCTGAATATTTTTCATGTAAATGTAGCGAGGCATGGAAAAGCTTTCTAAACTGCACTTCATGTCAGTCATGATTAGACGATGCGAGCTAGTTGGAATTATTCTCTCACATTGTCCAACGTCAAGTAGGCTGGAAAAAAAACGCAGAAAGACATTAGAAATGGGCTGGTTGAGACGACTGAGAGGCAGAGAAAGCTTTAACCTCTTTTCAACCGAGAAATGAGGACATTTAAAAAGCCTCAGCTCATTACACAAAGTATCTTTTCCCCAATGGGATTTGACTTGAGAGCCTTCAGAGAAGCTCATCTGACATAAATACTCTCTATGCTTTCTCCCACGCAAAAACGTGTAGAAACAAAGACCCAGTCAAAGTTTTCTAGTAGAAAGCTTTCTTACTTGATTGATGATCCCTAGAGAAACCTTCTGACATCATATCTTGTAAAGGCAACTTGTAGGCGAAGCGATTGTCTTCACTATCCGTTATAACGTGTTCACCAGAGCATGGAAATACAGGGACGAAAGATGCGGGTTGCAAATTACAATTTCCTATACTTTCTAGCCAGCACGACATAGTAATATAGACAGCGACAGAGCAACGATTATTTCCGCCTATACTAATTTGTGAAGCGAATAGAAACCCGCATTTCCCCTACGAAACAAGTGACCATGAAAGTGAGCATCGTTACAGGCAATCTGCCAAATAAGACAAGACTGTCGGTTCTAGTGCGCGACTGTCTTCTTAAATGTATGGCCCGTTATTACCCCACTATTCTTCCTGAAATCTTTCTCTTTTTGCGATGTAGAATTTACCAGAATTGAACGCTTCAATTCCCACACATTCCACTGCACTGTTGGTTGATACACTCAAAATTCCAAACCTTGTCATTTTAACGACGAAGAAAGACACTTTCACAGCAACTGCATGGCAAGGTAACAGTAATTGGTGCTACGAGTTTGAATGGATGGAAAGTAATGGAATCATGGGATGTGAATGTGATGGTTGGGTGCTCTCAAGAGCAGATGAGATCGTCGTCTGTGAGCGAATGTTGCGAAGAACGTAAGGATCGAGACAGCAAAACACGACCTAATACATTTTTTCTTGTTATGACTACATTGTTGAAGGTAAAAACGTACATTATGAATATTTTTATAATAGGTTCGCAAAAAAGTGCCTCCAGGACCTCCTTGCTAGTTGCCAGCAAAGGTAAAAGAGTTTGCAAATTGAAACATCTGGCCCATACCATGTCGTATGCAAAAGTGACGCCGGGATGACACATTTCTTCGTATTCACGCCTACACAAGACCCGAGAGAGTCTGGAAATGAGCCTTTTCCTAGGAAATTAACGTTTCGCAAAATCAGAAAAAGAAAATTAAACAAAATCCTACTCCGAAAATCCTGTGCACAAGTCGTGCTTGACGCCATTCGTTGCGGAAAGGTTGAGCGAATATAGTTCGTTGGAAAATATAATGGCCTGAGGACGAACCACACATTTGACATTCTGGATCAAAGCAAAGCTGAAGTCTTGGAGATCCAAATTACTTTTGTAACTACGTAAGCGTAGTCGTAATTTTCTCTTCATGCTGCTATACATGAGATTTTAATGGGTGCTTCGCTGTCCTGTCTTTCGTTTTAATGATTCCTATGACGGAGCATTTGTGTAACCGTGTGGAAACGGATGTTTTCCCTTTGTTTTAATCAGGAAGTCAAATCCGGTCGTATCAATCAAAGGGAATAACAACGTCAATAACAAGGGAATTTTAGTATTTATTACAGGATAACGGACCATAGAAAGCGTCGTCGTGAGGTCGTTTCAGCGTTCTTCTTTGTAGAGACTAAAGATTGCAAACTTTTGCCGTCATGAGTCAACAGAAGCAAAGTCTTTCAGTGCTCTTTTGAGTTCTAAGTCCCTAGTGCATATTTTATGAGTGCTAATATATTGAAGAATGTAAAGGGGTGACTTTGCTTGTTCACTTGATCATTTTGCATGAATAACTCAAAGAAGGATTCAGCCTGTAGGGAAGCAATTGTTGACAGCTGTCGGCGGTTTTAAGCTATTTGGTGGTGTAATAACGTATTACAAAAGTAATAGTGCTACTGAACGAGAAACGAGCTATCAATGATGACGCGATTGCAATTTTCTCATTGTCAATCTTGCTTACTCCGATATGAGGAAACTACAAGCAGTTGTTCCAACTCGTTAAATAATACGTTAGAGACGTCCACATTATTGCTATTACGATGTCGGTTGGATGATTTCACGGTTATTTCATGTGCTATAAACGTTTTATAACAAATAATCTAACTACTAATAAGCTCGTCGACGAGCAAGAACGTAGTTCGTACTTTGAAGGTTTTGACAGTCAAATTACTAAAGTCAGAATCTTGCGGTAACTTCAGCGTCATTTTATTACCGAATATGTTCTTTAAGTTTCTGCTGCGCTGCGTGTATGTGCACAAGGATTTCCAATTAAAACTTATTCGCCTGTTGTCAGAAATACTCGGAAAAAATGAGTGGTAAAAGCTTACAAGAGATTAGCACACTCATGTTCACTTGAGTGGAGTGATCCTTTAGGGATTTTAGTTTATTCCACACACTCAATTTATTGAATAAACAGTCGACTGTGTGCCTGACCTGATTCTTAAGTCCATGGGTTGCGGAATTAACACAAAGATTATTTGAGTGCCTCTGCCTCCACAGAATTCAATTTAAAGCCAACTTTGAACGGAGGAGCCACAACTGAAACAACAATGTTCAAAGTGTACGATGCTACAGTGTACACTAAAAGTAATTGTACTGACCGAAGTTACAACTATTTGAATTATATACAATCTATAGAAATCTCCTATAGTCAGCTCTTTCGCAATGATGTGGCTTCTGGGGCAAACTTTGCCTCCAAAAACTCTGCGAACACGAAAACTCATGATCTGAATTAGTAAATAAATTAGAGGATAAGACTCATATCTGTGCTCCTCTACATTGGAACACGATAGGGAGAAATTTCACGGTTCACTCATTCTACAAAGTATAGTCATTCAAATGAAAAGGGAAATTGGAAAAATCAACCTACGCGGAAAATTTGTTGCAAGAATAAGAGGAAACGGCATGAATTTTAGTATCATATTTCCCGTTTTCTCACTAATACAATTTATATAAATTTGAAGGTTTTTTGATATCAGGCAATAGAAAAGTTCAAACAAAAATAATCGCATCGATTCGAGCATCCATTTGAGAAGAATTAATGCGATAAATCGTCACCTATGGCATTCTGATTGAACTCTAGATTTATCAAAGTGAGAATTGAGGGGAAGTTGGTATCTTCGAGCTGGGGCATGGCAATAAGAAACTCACAGCTTTTGCACATTATCGATTTCTTACACTCAAACTCTTCACGCAAACATGGGACATTATTTGAGAGCCAAAGAGCTTTGCGTCCTTATTCTTTCCTCTTGAAAATGCCAACAGGTCATAAGAAACCGTGGGCCACGTTTTGCAAAAACGTGATGGGATAAACCTTCCGGCGATTCATTTCACATTCGGAGATTATATTACGGATCACACTTCTTTTCACACTTCAAGGCGACACTAAGGAGCTTTGGAATATCAGAGTGGAAATATTTTCTCGGTTGACATTTCTATAATGAGCTTACTCTATAAACTTATCAGTTATACGACCAACTTTTTGTCAACACCGACCGTTTCTAGACGATTCTTTTCCCACTAGCATTGAATTGAATATTATGCAAAATTCCTACAAAGGTTAAGACTTAACGAGAAGCTCCAATTAAAGTGAGCAAAAGAAAAGGTCAGAAGCTCGGGGAAATATCACAACGGTGAATAAAAATGAAACAAATGTATTGCCTGTTTACGTAGTACAATTTAAATGATAAGAACAACGTGTTGTCTACACGCGAATAATGGATGAGCTTCCGTATATTCATTAAACATGGCACGTTGCTCGTTATAATCATTAGATACAAGTACTATTTCCGGATTTCATTCGTAAATATTTTGTACACGATTTCCGAATAGTAAACAACATAAAATGATTTATTATTACCAATACTATCCTATTTACTATGAGTGTACCATTATGAAGAATTATAATAAGGAGTTGAAAGTTTGAAGGAATTGCGTTTCCACGAGTTTTGAAACTGATACTCAATTCCTTTTTGTGAAGATGTGTAAACAACAACGTGATCCATTATATTATTTAGTTTGTGCTTCTACAAGTACATTGTACGCATTATTTTCTTGTGTGCAAAAACAGAATAAAAACAAGCTCCTTGTAAACATGATGATCCTGCTTCGCAAAATGTGTCAATGCTAACGTACAGGTGGGAACATAAAAGCATAAAATAAATAATATGCGCTTTCAAGAAAAGCAGAGAGCGAGTGATGCGTTCTGCAATATAATGTTACTTTGTAAGCTTCTTGGCTTAAAGTAGGGCAAAGGTATCAGCATTGTTGGCAGATTTAATTCCTGTCACGAAATGGACCAAATCGGATTCAACTATAGAAGATAATGGAATACAAAATAACTCCCAAAGACTGGAAATACGGGGTTGTTGGTTGGGATTGGGAGGCTGAAGGCTTTAAAGGCATATTTTCAACGCGGATGTAATGGTAAATACACATGCACGCACAGTGTGCACCTTGCCCCATGAAGACGAGATGGGAAGGGACGCGACCGTAAGGGACGCGACCGAGTGGATTTCAATCCTGGCAAATTGGATTTTATTCCCAGCTCACCAGCTCAGAAAAGGCAATCCTACACTTTACATTTCCGGAAATACTCCTGTTGACGACGGAACAGAAGTTACAGAAGATGAATTGAATACCGTACGCCGTGAAATTTTATGTTAGTAGATACAGCAGATTAGAAATTTAAATAAGGTGAATAAAAGTACACGAATAGCGCATTTAAAATGTCTGTGGATGGATATGTCTAACTAATACTTTTCTCACAGTCACAGAGAGAGAACAGTATATGAGACTATACATATAATGCAGCTTTGTCGTAATTATACCCAATCAAATTTTACTCCTTCATCTGATCTCGTTCCATTTTCCACTGCGGATGCGGAGTAGGGTAATGTACTAATGTGATTTTGAACCACTTCAAAAGAAGACGGTGAGGAGCCAAAAGACCAAACGTATGAAGCACCTAAAAGCTTTGAAGCGCAAGTATGAATAGCAACTGAGGCTGAAACTTACATGATTTCCTGGCGGATGACTGACACTTTCATAGAAATTGTGGAGATAGCTTTTGACTCCAAAGTACGAATATGGAGCCCCGGTTTGTTCATCATTTGCATTTGGGTTGGAAGGATTGCTCGTGCTACTTTCCGCGGTTGACTCGTGGCATTTCTCTTTCCCGTTTTTCATGTCGTCCGTAGTTTCAGTTGATGTCTCATGCACGCTTGCCAATTTGGATTTATGTGTCGTGCCACTCCCAATACCTTTGGATTTGCTGGATTTCTTGATTTGCTGCTGTGGCTGTTGCTGTTGCGGAGATTGCAAAGATTCCTTACTTTTGTCTAATAGGGGCTTAGTTTCTTTCTTCTTTCCCATGCCCAGAAAATGTCATTCAATGTGTAGTTCTTTTGCCTCTTTGTCACGACAAAAGTTGGGACTTTTTCTTTGTCTTATTCTCGATTGACTTTTCAAGCTGCGAATTACCTGTCACGGTTCCTTATTCTCCAATGCAAGCGCTTGCTTCTTCTCGACGACTAAATCTGATTTGTCTTCTGTGGACAGAACTAGAACAGAAAACAGATAAAAGCTTTGGAAGATTGTGACAGGGATGTGACTCAGCAAATGAATCCAATCAGAGATAACACCGACTATAACTACCCTCGGGAGGTACTTTTTATATATACCCCTTTCTGAAACTTCATTCAAGTATTGTTACGTGAATTGAAATTACTACAAACTACAAATAATTCAAACAGTATTTAAAATTTGGTTAACTTATTCAACGAAAAATATCAAGATCAGGTGACGACAAGCAATCTTTGAAATATATCAAGACAAAAATCAATATATGCTTACACAAGTTGTTTTGAATTGTTACGTTTTCAGAATATATGCTTCTAATTATATTTGAGTTTGCAAAAGTTTTGTTTTCTGGTGCGTGTGTACGTGGATGTACTTTTGGTTGAACGTGAAAGTAGGAACAAGCTGTGGAGAGCAAATGATTGAGATGGAATGTGACACAATGAGAGAAAGTGGAGACTGCCGCGGTGGAGAAAGTATCAAGGGAATATGATACCACGAGCTTCTCGTGCAAACAAAACACAGAGAGTGAGAGGAGCAGCAGCAGAGCAAGGTCCTTTGTTAATGGCTTTGCTGTGTGGGTGTGTTAAGAAAGGAGCTGTTGTTGTGAGACTCTGTGAGACTCTGAGACTAGCACATCTCCCGTTGTCTACGTGCAAAACTGGACTGAGGAACTCAGAGGACCAGGAAAACACGGGATCACAATTCACTCTTCTGTTGAACGACGAGAGAGGAAAAACAGCGGCTGAGCGACGAGTTGAGTTGAGCTGAGCGGACTCTCACTCAGTCCTTCCAGCAATGCGAACGCAACTTCTGTTCAAAGTATAACACACTGCTTTTAGGATTTTCAGTGTAATGTTATAACTGAATGAATACGAGCTACGAGTTTTGCAGATGCTACTAGTAACTACAAAAGAAAAACCCTTATTTTTCAGCTAATACACCAAACACACTTTCTGAGTCTGATGTGTGCACACCTGTCTTAATGAGGAAATTTTTCTTCAAGTCATTCAATCTTGGAGCAATTTTCTATTCATTTCTATTCATTCACTTCATTTTATCGCCTTTAAGACCGTGAGCTTTCCCGTCTGCATTCATAGCTTTCCATTTATTCATGCTACAAAATCCTCGTTTCCAAGTAATAAATCTCAAATAACCACTAAATCTTTTTTACAATGAATTCTCAAGTACTATAATAATGACGCTTGTGATCACACAAGATGGAAGAAATATTCAAAACCCCCACTGTGACAAGAAGGAATGCCCAAGTTCAACACCGCCTACTTTCACTCATTTCCTTTGGTAAGCCCACGCTACTTTCACTCGCTTCAGCAGCTAAGCTTTTGGGCTCAGTCGCTTTGTGCAGTAGGGAAAGCGCATGTCACCCCATGACAAAAAAAACAGTCAAGCCATATAGTAAGTTCATGATGATTGTCTCTGTCTCCCTGCTTGTAAGGACGGAATGGAAGTGCCAGTATCAATAATGGAAAAAAGACCACTGACGGAAAAGTTAGTAGCTGCATTTCTACAACATCTTCAATCAAAAAATTCCGTCTCGTCGACAACTTTTGATGATAAAATCGTACAAGTACAACATATATAGGCTGTCTGAATACTTTGTCCAATAAAGATTAATATAATCAACATTCTATGCATTGGACCAGGTCATTTTTCGACTGAAAAACAAAACCAACCACAGCATTTTGCCAAATGTTGATTTTCAGCATTATTTATATAAACACAAAAGAATGATTGTCCACTCCACAAAACAAACAAAAGTGGGAGCAATATAGACTGCATTGACGTCAGAAAAGTAATAAAAACGATACGGTATAGACGTATCAGGGAATGCTTAGCTTAACCGACTGCAACTTTCTTCGCCTAAATCCTAAGGTCGGAAAACGCTGAACGATAGGAATTATACTTCATTCATAAACATGTGTGGGCACTGAAAGAAAGCCACAGGGAAAAGTAACATACAAACACAATACTTTGATCGAATATTGGAAATCACGTACAGCCTAGCCACTCACATAGTAAAGAAATTGAAACTCGTGAAGTCATGGTTGAAAGGTTTGAACGCTTTTAACACAAATGCTGTTTTTCACATTATCATATTTTATAATATAACTAGTAACAGAAGTATTGACATTTCAAAGTCGTATAAGGAATTAGGAATATCAAATTAAAGATCTCGAACATATTCTCATGGCCACAAGCACTTCAATCGGAAAGGCGCTCAAGAAAAGGACAAAAGGATAATGATTTCACCATTTCTAAGTTTGCGTATAAATTATTCATTTCATTAGGTGCTTTCATGAATGCAGATTTAAAGTATGCTTTGTTTGAATGCTACGTCTGGAAAAGAGGTCAACGTGGAAAATTCATTAGTATCAAAATCATGGATGAATTCGCAGTGTTTTCCATTCCAATTATATACAACAGCATAACATAACAACGGCAACAACATAATTTACAGAGCATCAGTGTTTTGAATAAAATGTAACGAATATATCATGTTACCCCTTAAAAACTTGTATCATTTCGTCACGAGGACAAATAAATATGAACGTTATAAAGGACAAATATTGCCTGACACACAGCAGATAAAGTTGAGACTCACAATTGAACCTGTGGCCTCACTTCGATTAATTGAATAAAACACGGAAGCCGTTGGAAATGGAAACTGCGTGGGTAGCAACTGGTGGTGGTGGTGATGATGTTGGGAAAGAGGAAACAACCGCGTCCCAGTTTACATAGAAATGTCATCCACTTGCTCCGTCTTTTGTGTCACCACAATATAATCTCACTTCGCCAAGCAGCACTACCATATATAGACCTTTATCGCACGTTCATTCTGCTTCCTTTAATACCTGTCTTTCATTTCATGAGACTTGCACACAACACAACAGCACAACGACAACAGCAGAAGCAAACAACAAAACACCTCACAACAGCATCTCGGAAATCACATTGATCTGTTTTTCCCAAAACTTTCTATGAAGTTTATCTACTTAAACCCAAGGTCTATCGAGTTTGCTTTTCTACACAAAAGTGAACCTTTGGGATCAGAAGGACATATTTTTTGTAGCATTTCATACGTCGTCTTCTACAAAGATTCTCTGAAGTGTACCATAAGATTACACTCGAACAACATTCAGCTTCTCTGGAACGGAATGCAATGGATGTTACTGATAAAACCTGTACTCGTGTCCTCATGAAAAAAAATGATAAAACTGGCGTCGCAGTTACCAGATGAAAGAGTTCCTTTTAAATAAATATTAGCGTTGTTGAAGGGGATTGATGAAATGTGTTTTTAAACAAAATCAAAATCCTGATTCTCACTACATGCTTATTTTGGACGATAATTTTGTTGTTGTATACTGACCGGACGCGCTCATAAAATGATATGAGGACTGCCTGTTAATTTTCAATCTTAAACGACACTTTGGCCTTGTTCTGTTACGTAATACGTATTACTTACTTTCTTATATAGTGATAACGGAAACTCACTATCATAACGTTACGTTCGATGTATCCTGATGCTGTTGATAATGTTTGCAGTATAGGCAGTATTCTGTAAATGCACTTACAAGTGATAAAGAGTGACAATAAATAACACCATAAAACTCAGTCATCTGATACACGAAAGTTGGTTTATTGATTTACAACCGACATTTTGTGTCAGTAATATAAAGTGACGAGACATATTCCATTTAATTTTAATCGTTAAAAAATGCATTATACCGCTAACCGTTACACATTTGAGATCGAATAAGGTTAGCTTCCGTTTATAAAATACGCTAAATTTTAAAAATAGTGTACCAAAAGTCTATATAACTATTTTTATACGTTATGTTTCAGTGACATCGGTTGTTACCTTGTTATTGTTCTACTTTAATGAAAAAGAATTAAGTTATCATAGGAAGAGTTAGAATTTAAGGTAGATGAGCACGGTTCAGTTTTGAATAAACTGCCATTGGCTTACACTGTAACAACAAAGTACATTAAGATTGATTGTATCTAAAATTCATAGCGGTCAGTCGAAGGTGCAAAATTAGCGCCCGATAACACACAAGGGTGGGGTTCGGATCCAATGCACACTGTGTCAAACGTCTAAATCTAGTCTCTAATCTCTAGTAAAACTGTTTTGGTTTTCATAATAAGTATTTGTACGAGTCGAGTGTGTCATATCTAGTCCAGTTAATACCGTTAGTAACTTACGAACCAATCGCAACTTATACAAAGTTGACAAACATATTAAAACTGGCATACATCTAATCGTGGTTTGGGAACAGTCCGCGAGGATGTAAAATTTTTAATTGCAAAAGCAATAGTCATAAAAGTTAAAAATGTGAGTTTAGTAAAATTCCAGTACCTACATTACTTGAAATTGTTCTTATAGGATTTTACAGGTAATTTACGTCACAATTGTAATTTACTACATGACATTACGAAGTAGAAAGTAATAAGTAGACATTGCAATCTTCTAATACTTCACTGTGACTCCATTTGTTGCTTTTACAGAATATTTAAAATCAAATTCAAACTAAACCCCTAATCAAACTAATTCTAAACAAACTATATAATAATTATGAAATAATCTTTCTAAAAGGCTGAGGTAGTTCTACGTCTACTTCTACAGTTTCATAACTTACAAAATGCATTCAAGTCTTCAGGTAATCTAAAGACATCGAACTAAAGTCGTTTGTACCAAAGGTAGTAGATTGCACCATAAAACATAATATAAAATCATGACCATTATATTAATTATAATACCACGAACAACTAGTACTTCCAAGAAACAGTCCTATTTGTACTGTCAAGCCTTAGAGACCTTACACTATTAGAAAAAGTGGTATCAAGGACAAGGCAGATATTGTATAGTTTGTGACAAAAGAGAACAATTTTACCGCTCATTATGTAAATTTGTTTTGCATAATATTATTAAAGTAGTTCAATGTACGCACTCAAGTCAGGTTCATTCATAATTCACAGTTGAAGTTTATCGTTCACCGTTTACATGATCACTACTTTCGTTCGTCATTTTAAAAACAGCTAAAAATATAAAAAAAATAAATTCGCAAGTTTTCATTAAGCTTAAAATATCCAACAGTTTATTAACTTTATTTACTTGAATTGAAAGCTTCTGCATCGATTCGCATCATTTGAGTAATGACATTGTCCATTTGAAGGCTTTCTCCTTGCTTTTGAATGAATAATTCCATCAGGGCAGGAATATTGAGTTGACTACATTCATTATTTCACATGAATATTACGACTGTCTACAAAAATGACATTTACAATGTTGTATCCAAAAGAACATTACCGGATGGTTCCCAACATTACAAACATTCGCATCAGTCTAGTGGAGCTGGCACCGGGAACTGGAACTTTTTTCTCAACATACGCTTGTAGTTGTTCTAGTACAAATGACTGCGTAACTGACGATGATATTCCAAAAAGAAACAAACGTCCTGTGACCAATTTCAATTGCAACATTTTAGGTATTTTCCAGACAGTGATTAATTACCAGAATGGAATTGTTAGACTGAGCTCACCAGAGGTCAAGAGACATACAACTTTCAAAGCAGCACATTCATAATCATCAACAGCAAGGCTCGCAGCTTCCTTCAGAAAGTACTTTAAAGTTACTAACAGATTTGAAATGGAAGTCATATTCTCGAAACTACCATTATTTTGTAAATGACTGGCCACAGCCGACGCCACCGTGGAAAGTGGTAACACATCCACACATTGAATCAGCCCTATGGCAAACAATTCTGGCCATGTCGATTTTAATAGCGATGTTTGTAACTCTAGCCTGTAAACCATGGAACAATAATCAGTTACTGCATTTCTTACGAATATGCAGAGTATGCGTATAGACAGCATCTTATTCAGCACTTACGGTAACGCTTTGAACATAGGAAGCAAACGTGTCCATTGAACCGTAGTCACGAAAAGGCGACAGGAAATTTCAGAAATATAAGTAAATTGTTTATCATCTCCATCGTAGAGGCTTGGAGATGGTCGTGTGAAAGAAAAGTCACTATACCCTTCAGGAATTAGATTCTTTAAGTCCAAATTTTCAAAAAATGCAATAGTTTGTTCATTCTGGTCTTCATCCTAAACACAAATTGCGTCCGCATATAATATATTGATAAGTTTAGGCATTCATAAGCAGAATTCAATAACGCAACACATCAACTTACTGATTCATTCAGTACTCGGGAAATGGTTTCTACCGTTTTGGTAATTTCGATTTGCTCTGCAAGTGGTACTCCTGAATTGTTCTCCCATATACTTTCAATGCTCTCGTCTACAACAAATGAAAAGTTTTGAATAAACCACACAGACATGAATACTCACCTGAAGACGAAGTTAAAATGCTAATTTGACTATCAATATCAATCCACTTACTTTGAACATTATCAACGTAATCATTCAAGACGAAGCTATCGGTCGAGGATGCAAATACTTGGGCTGAGCTCGCTGGTTGTTTACCATTTTTAACTGTTGGTGTGCGCTCGAGCTGAACTGCTATACAAAATGAATCATACAGCGATCCATACATAAATTCATATCGGAAAGAGTGATGTAAAACCACCTCACTCTAAAGCTAGTAAAAGTAAAACTACAGCAATAAAACCCATTGTTAAGTGAAAGACCAAAGCTCAGGAATCTCATTCCAACTGGAAAGGAGAAAAGTAACCAAACTTATTTTTACCCATGTCCATTATTGTTATGTACCCCCTTATAAATATTATTACTACTGAATTGAAGAAAAAGTTGAACTAGAACTCCCAACATTCCCAAGTCGCATTGGTATAAAAGGTATAGTTCAAAAGGTTCAAGGTCATATAAACTATCTACTGCAGAAAGAATAATTTTGTTCAAAAATGAAAATCAAATAAATTAATATGCTCTTATCGAATATTTACTAAAATATAATAAATATATCAACTGATATTATACTCACAGTCAGAGCTCATCCCCATGCGAAGGCACTTTTGAAGACGACAATATTGACATCGGTTCCGATAACTAAGGTTCACTTCACAATTCTGATTTCCTCTACAAGAATAGCCTAATTGTTTCCGAATAGAACGTTTAAAAAATCCTTTACATCCTTCACAGCTAATTGCCCCATAATGACGACCTAATGAACACAAAATTGAAATAAAGATTTTTTTAAACTGTGATCTATCATAAACTACACAATGGTTTTAAATATAACATAGTTTACTAATTAATGAATTATCATACCCGAGGCTCTATCTCCACATACAACACAAACACTTCCCGTCATCGATGGTCTTTGGTTTTGTCCCCCATTATTCGAATTCTCGTAGGAACTGTATTCTAAAAGACTATTTAGATTTAAATCCATTGTTGCAAAAAAAAACTAGCTGCTAAGCTGAAATTGCTTTTGTTGATATAAAGACGGTGGCGACGGGAGACAAATGCAAAAACAAAGGATGGATGAAGATTATACAGTTTGAGAATTTATGCACTTGTAAAAGTGTAAAATAAGTTGTTAAATTGATTCTCCTCCCGGACACAAAATGGAATCGGGGTCATTGAGGGCAAAGAGATGATTTTTGAGCTATCGCAGCAGCTCTGTCACACGATGTCGACCTCACTCCTGCCGCCCTGGACGTGCATAGAGGTCATTGAGATTCCTTCCAACTCCAACCTGCCTTTTCCCTTTTATTTCACATGTGCACGGGGCTATACGACTGCGGCACCGAACGAACGTAGAATAACATGAAGAAGATGAAACACGAAACACATTCATTTTATGCCATTTTATTAGCTTGCTTAGTTTTAGCATAAGCCTTTTTTTCCTCCGTTCGAAAAGCATGCAAAAAGGCAATGCAAAGCAAATCAGGCGCCTAAGCGCCTCACCTACCTTTTTTCCAGGTGGTTTTTGGCTTGCTTTGCTTTGCTTAGCTCTCTCGAACGAACCTCCTCCGTGCCTGCGTGATGATGTGAGACCGTGAGACGAAATAACCATTTTGATATTCGCAATTCGCAATGCAAAAAAGGACGATGCAATTCAACCGAAAAAAGAAATAAACAAGAAGCCGAAAGCTCATGGTGAGCAAAGCCATTGGAAAAGTAATGGGCAAGTACTATACAAACGAAACCAATAAAACCTTTCTTTAACTACCTATGCAATGAAATCTAATCCTGCAAAAAAAATGGTTTATTGTCCATTGTCTTATAGTATGACTTTGAAAGTACAGTAATGTCATTCAACCAAACTGCCAACTTTTATTTTCAGTGTGTTCATTTCCAAGTACGATTGTCGATTGTCGATATGAGCTTTTGTCATTTCGTCTTCGTGACATTCACAATTCCGTCATGTTGTGTTTATTTATGCGTTTATTTTGGGGGGAGGGACTAACAATAAGCAATAACTTTTTCTTATGCTTGACCGTGTAGGATGTCGTTATTAGGTCGTAACGTGTCATTTCGAATTTCATGTTATATTTATATAAATTAATGAACCAGGAATTATTGCATGCTTAACATTTTATTTGTTTATTAGTTCATCAGTAACCACAGTAATCTAAAAGACCAAAATCAGAACCAGTAAAGCACCGTTTTACGTCTTTTGAATTACTTCTTTGTCGAGACCGCATTCATAATTGTTAATAGGAAATGATTTATAGTATAGTAAGAGTAAGAGTAAGTAGTATTCAATTGCACGCAAGCATTAACTTTGGTGATTTCATAAAATGGTACATGGGAAACGGAAATGCAGGATTGCTCTTGCACATTGCACTTCTCTTCTCAATGATATTTGTATTTTGTATAGAAACAAAAGCTCAAGCATTCATTCTTAAAAAATGCATATCAGTTTAGGTTTATAGGCTTCATTTTTCATTTAGTTTTGAATCGAAAGTTGAGATCAGTTTCACGCCGTTCAAAATATTGATTTATCCCAGACATATTATTTCAAAATTATTAAGTAATAGGTTTTGTACATAGAATCCTTCTGCCTTACACAACTTACACTCTCTCACTCTCATTCCGTCTCCAACCGTTCTCCTTCTTGATTTAACTTGGGTTTGTCGGAATATTGTACATTGACCTGTTTCGTTTCTCCTCTTAAACGTTTAGAAGGCTTATTTCTAGTCCTGTTTGATTGCATAAAGCATAATATCTTGCATGTTGCATCTCTAATATAGTTAAGCGCCCCAATAAGGAAGAACTGTCGGGTGAGGAACTAAGGCGTCTTCCAGTTCCGATAGGTTAGGATAGTCAAGTAAAGTCTAGCGTCAGCGTCTAATCTTTAGTCTAGCGGTCTAGCCCAGGACCAATTCTAATTCTAAACTAAACGTTGAAGTCTAAATCTAAATCTAAACTTATATGCTATGCCTATACTTACTCGTTACTCCTACTCGCTAAATCCAATTGCACATCCAATATCCAATGCATTATACAAAATGCAATACAAATAAGAGGACAAGATTATATTACATGCCAATTTGAAATAAGTGTGATTTAAGGGAGAATAACATTGTTGAGTGATTGTATTTTGTACATGATGTACTACATCTACATAATATAGCCGAAAATGAAATTGTTCATGATGACGACGTGAGATTAGTCACAAAAACGTATGTAAGGGTAACGACAGAGTAGAGTTGAGTGATCTTGGCATTTAACTTGTTTACAAACACAATACGTTTGTAAAAGTGACAGCTAGGCCTTAATACAGGTGTCAAGACTTCAAGACATTCAGAAACACGTTTTCTATTTGCCACATGACGTTTTGCTGGACAACAAACACTGCACTCTACACCTGCACATTATGATAAGCACATTGTACATGTACAAAGCCAAACATACATACGACCACACCTGCACACGAAACGTTTCAATTTCATTTCATCCAACTTTTTGAGTTCATGTTCAGCCTAAGGAATCAAAAGTGGCAGAATAGCAAGATCACTATCATAATGACTTTACCATTAAAACTGTTGTGCGACGATGGTCACATAGTCACATTGACACCGCACCGTTGACATAAGGTATATACAGTGCCAAATGCTGATAAAGAAACGTGGTGGCTCCTTGCTCCTTGATCGGATCTTCCACTCATCTTGGGTATAGAATAGCTAAGGTTACCCTCACCTGTTCAGTGTTCACCGAACTTGCAAACATACGCATTACGCATACGTTCAATAATAAAAGTCCCTTTTTGTGGTTTCATGAATATATAACAAACATTCTAGCAATAGCAACTGGTAATCAACAAACAAGTATGAAATGGTTACGTCTTGGTACTATACATTCTGTGAGTCATCTGTCTCCATTTCCTTCCGTCAACAAACTCTTAAAGTTCTTCTGTTGACATACGAACTACGTATTTTTGGCTTCTATGCACATAATACATTGCTGTAGCTTCAATACCGCACCCACACTCATTTTAGTGTAACGTACTGTTGAACCATCATAGAAATAGAACTTCAAACACAGGGGAACGCGACAGCCGCACCTGAATCATATTGGTCATCAGTCATCATGCAAAGTAAATAGAAAATACGTATAGTAAACAGTAAACTGTAAACTATGAGTATGGAAAAGTAAGCAAAGGGTAGCGTTTTGTTTAACAATGTTTAGCTCATTGTTGGGAAAGTATGATTGCCATGTCATTTCATGAGATTCATTTTGGTATTTTCAACTTGGGTTTTGTTACATGTTCGGATGCGATGTTGTACAATGTTACGTTACCCAGTTTCCCTCCATTCGCTGGGCTGATGTTGGAATTTTGTACTCGAAAAAGCTTAAAGAAAGTCGCAACTGGGATTTTGATATTTCGTTCTTCCCGTTCCCATCCCGTCTCCCGTCATCCCACATAATCCCGTCCCAGCCTTTTTGTTAAGTCTGAGTTCTCGGTCATTTTGCATCCCTCCAAGAATCTGAAGACAGATCCAGAACGTCCAGAGACTCAGCATTGCATATCGCGTAGAAAAGCTGTATCGTTAAACACGGAGGGAAAAGACCATAAAACTGATAATGATAAAGGATGATGATTACAGTGCAGTGGAACGTGGAAGAGACGACGACGAGAAGAGAAGAAACAACGGAAACTTTATCCTTGGTCGTGTCCTATAAGGTCGATTACACTCTAACGTTCGCAAAAGTGTTGCATCCCAAAATTGATCCGTTGGTGAATATGAATTTGCCAGTGAGGGCCGTAGGAATTGGCGCTCTGCAAAGACATTGGGATGGAGGCAGTCGCTCGCTCAAGACATGGACGAGGATTCGGTGTGACGTATTCCTTGCGGCCAGTCACAATATGAGCGGGAAGGAATCGTCGAATCCCTCTTTTTTTATTGTTTTGTGCCACAAGCACAGACAAGTTGAGTCTTGGCAAAATGTGTGTAATGCTTATGGAAGTGTGGGTTGTTGTTGGGAAGTGAACCGTGCTCCTTGCGTTGACTCATCTCGTAAAAAGCCACAGGCTCACACAAAATTCATTCTTGGAAAATGTACCTCAAACAAATACCAAATGAGACAGACCTTTTTGTATTCATCGTCCTCTGAGCCCCTTTGGACAACCAACGACGACCGCCAAATCAGTTCTTTCTTTCCTCTTGCCTTGGAAGGGTCAGGTGTGCTTCGCTCTCAGGTCAGTAATTCCTATATCGGTTTTGTAATCTAATTTTTATAGTTTTTTTTCACTATATTTGAATTGTAAAAGTCGGAGTCTTGAGAGATTTCCATAATTTGGGCGGTCAAAACCATGTAGTAATGTTAAAACACTCGGAGTCTCCTAGCTCACCTATCCCGCCTTTTGAGCTTTTACGGAAGTTTGTGGAGGTATTGCGACACAACATTGAAAGATTGTGTCTTTTTGTTTCAGGATTTCTTTTTTACCTGGTTGACTGACTACTAGTGACGAAATGAGTTCTATTGACGTTACCGATACCATTGCTCAAATGGCTGACATGGATCTGAAGGACATTGAAAATGTGAATCCTTATCCCCAGGCAGTGGCTGCTACTCGCAGCCCATTCAAGGATATTACTTCATTGAATATCGGGAAACCGCTAAAGGTCAGTTTTCATGCCGATCCTGTATTTAACCGTGATCGTGTTTAGTGTGATGGATTTGTGGACTGTTGCTTGTATTTTGCTATTATTTTGAGCATTTTGAACAATGTTGGAAGGATTAGAGGATTTTTTAAAAATTTTGGATGTCATGTTGCTAGGTTATTCAGGATGAAAACGACGTGGACGAAGTTTCTCCAGTGGCACCAGATAACAAAGCGGCTTTACAAGATGAGCCGCTTTTGAGAGAAAATCCTGGACGATTTGTAATCTTCCCTATTCAATACCATGATATTTGGGTAATGTATAAGAAGGCGGAAGCCTCCTTTTGGACAGCTGAAGAAGTGGACTTGTCTAAGGTACAGAGCTTTAAACCCGATTATTGTACATTGTTTTGTTTCTTTATTGTTCTTGTGAGTTCGTCGGTGGTCGTCCCTGCTTAAGTGTCTCCATTTCTTATCACGACTATACCGCTTGACTAGATTCTAGACCTAATTATATGAAATTGTTTTTTTCAGGACCTTAATGATTGGGAACGACTGAAGCCAGATGAGAAAAAGTTCATTACACATGTCCTGGCTTTCTTTGCAGCTTCGGATGGAATTGTGAATGAGAATTTAGTTGAACGATTTAGTCAAGAAGTTCAAATCACTGAAGCTCGTTGCTTCTATGGGTTCCAAATTGCAATGGAAAATGTACATTCTGAGATGTACTCTCTTCTCATCGATTCTTATATAAAGGACCCGACTGAAAGGTATCAACCAAAAACCCAGTGCAATAGTTTTGCATGCTTACCATTCAAAAGTTCACTGATAGTCTAATGAGGAAATGCTTGTTGGTTCAGTGGGTCGCTAGAATATTGTATTATATATTTGTGTTATCAAAGTCATAAAATGTTGTTTCATTTGAATGTATTTTCAGAGACTTCTTATTCAACGCCATTGAGACCATGCCTATTGTGAAAAAGAAGGCTGAGTGGGCTCTAAATTGGATAAATGACGAAAAGTCTTCGTTTGCGGAGCGCGTGATCGCTTTTGCTGCTGTAGAAGGCATCTTCTTTTCAGGAAGCTTTGCTTCCATTTTCTGGTTGAAGAAACGTGGACTGATGCCAGGTCTTACGTTTAGCAATGAGTTGATTTCTCGAGATGAGGTATTTTATATTGTGTTTAGAATATTAGAAGGCATCTTCTTTTCAGGAAGCTTTGCTTCCATTTTCTGGTTGAAGAAACGTGGACTGATGCCAGGTCTTACGTTTAGCAATGAGTTGATTTCTCGAGATGAGGTATTTCATATTGTGTTTAGAATACCACTATGTGATGTGATAATTTTATTTACATTATTTTGAAAATTGTACGGTTGGAATTTTATATTGGAATAATATGTTTCAGGGACTTCATTGCGACTTTGCATGTTTAATGTTCAAGCATGTCGTGAACAAGCCACCTGTGTCCAGAATCGTACAAATTATTAAAGAGGCTGTTGTTATTGAGCAAGAATTCTTGACTGAAGCTCTTCCATGCGATATGATCGGAATGAATTGTAAGCTCATGCGGCAATACATCGAATTCGTAGCGGATCGCTTACTCATTGAACTCTCTTGCCCAAGGGTGAGACCCCTTTTTAATTAGTACCCATTGAAATGCCTTTGATGTTTTATTGTGATTCTATAAGATGTTTTGTCCTGGTTTTACAGGTGTATTTAGTGGAGAATCCATTTGACTTTATGGAGCACATTTCTCTGGAAGGGAAAACAAACTTTTTCGAGAAAAAGGTTGGTGAATATCAAAAGGCGGGAGTAATGTCCAAAAAGAATGAAATGAGATTTACCCTCGATGCTGACTTCTGAACTAATAAAAACGAACACCAGGTATAAGTTTGTAGGTATTCCTTTTGAAGGATGTAAAGTAACTATAGATCTTAAACAATTAACATAGGGTTAAGAAGTACTGTAACCACTGTAAGGTATTAAAGTTAATAGTTGTTGTTAAGTATTGATATGAATGCTGCAGTCTGTGTGAATATTTCCTGAAAATACGTAATTTGCAGTGCTTGTAATAAACAGTAATAACATATTGGTCTTGTTGTTGCTAGAGAGGTGCAAAATTTTAAATTGGTGTGATACCTGTTTTACCTGTCCAAAAATAGTTCAGGGCCAATAAATCAAAAATCGGTTTGTAAAATCAATTCCTGAAGCGTAAAAAGTGTGACCTGAGATTTTGAATGTAAGATTGGTTTTAACGATTGCAAAAACCAGCTCAATATCACTGCCATTTAGTGTCTGATTTTGGCGTGCTTTGTTGCGGACAGGTACCGTAAGCCATGACCAAGTCATTCAGTAATTGCACTGTTTGTGCCTAAGTAAAACAAATCTCCACCAAGACGGCTCAGTAAGAGCTACCAGTGGCTGAATCAGTTTCCTTGGATCTCAGTGTATCAATTGAAATACCTGACTTCCAAGTCACATCAATTTTCTGATTGATTGATTGGATTTTCAGGATAATGGTGAAGGTGCCTGTTATTCTTCTCTTGCCTTCTGCTTGCTCGCTGACTTTCCGTTTCCTCTGATTCTGCAAATAAACAGTATCAAAAATTTTATAGATCATTTAACATATATTTAGTTGGGCTTAACTGTTTATTGTCTATTTTGATCACTGCAATAATAGTGTCAGAATGGTAATGAATGTGAGTGTAATGAAAAAATTGTTTTATTGTGTGACTTTGTAATGGCTGTAAAAGCAAGCAAAAATTGCTTACTGTTTATACTGACCTGTGAATGATCATGATCATACGCATTTTAAAATTTGTTGAGTGATGTTTGTTAAATGTGGATGGGTTTTAGGTGTTGATTTTGACATGTGATAACTTTACAAATTAGCTGTTGACTATTAAGTAACTGTATTATTTAAAAGTTATCTTGCTTGAGTTAAAACATAGGAAAAATTATAGAACCATCATTCTTAATTTTAAGAGTATGCACTATGTTGAATTTATGAGCAGTTTATTATAACCTACCTCACTATTAAGTATTGTTACCTTGCACTACAATGTTACTTTATTCTTATTACATATTGTGACACGTTGCTCGATTCATCGATTTTATATAAAGACTTTATAATTAGTAATGGAATGTAGCGTTGTATCGTGGTTGCAAATCATTGTATCTTCGTAATGTGTAACGTCATTGCTTGTCTATGAAATAAATTTAAAAAATTTTTTTGAAAGGATTTTATTGTCTTTGCAATTACTAACAACACAAGATTCCCGCGGTTCCGATTACACGCGATTAACTTTCTTATATTTTCATTGTCCTGTTTGCATTTTTGAATCAATGTTTAAATGACCAAATTCAGCGATCCCTTTCCTGCAAAATGGGACTCACAATGAATTCCTTACGAATATATTCTAATGATGAAAAATGTTAATACACCCTTTCGCCGCTTTCTATTTAAATAGGAAATTAAATGATGACATGAAGCACAGAACTAGGTGCAATGTAACGAAAAGAAGTGAAATAACATAATGTTTTTCCTTGAACTGTTGCATTCCCCGATTCTTTTGAGTATTTGGCAAAGCTCACATTTGTTCCTCCAAATGTTCCATGCTTATTTTGATGTCTTGTGTTTTTTCAGGAACGGAGAAGAATCATTTGTATTGCAGTTTCCGTTACGTTGTGTTCAATTGAAGGTTGAGCAGGCATGTTGATGGCACAAGGTTGCACCATCCATCTAAATTTAGTGCAACTGCAAACGGATTTCCCGATGGGTGGTATTTAAAGTCAAAGAATGTCGTTTCGTTGGCTGTAAAACAGTGCAGGTTACATCAATGTGTCAGATGAATCCACTAAACAACGAGGAAATCCGAACTACTGAATAAAAGCTAAACCTTAATGTCGACAGAGCATTGTTCAGTTTCTCATACCTTTTGTTCTGTCTCTACAATTTACACGATGTCTTTGGTTATGCTGTTCTCTTGGCAGCTTCACCATCACTTCATTTTACCAGATCCGACCACAAACCGTATGTAGTGTTAACTGCTTGTTGTCATTTAATTAAAGGTTACATAACATGTCTCATGTCTGACAAAAATGCTCTTACGAAATGAGAATCCTTCATTACATTACAGCCTTGTTGCGTTCAACATGAACATCACTCATTTCATTTGAGAAAGCGTAAATGTACTCAGAGATTCGGTGGACGTGAAATTAACCCGATCGCATTTCTACAATGACGAATTTGATAGTAGTAAGATAATCATGAATCATGAAGAGCTTTCAAGGAAAGGTTATTACTGCTTTTGTACTTATACTAAAACAGTAAAACAGTTGCTTCACATTTCCATTTCAAGGTTAATCGTTTCCATTTCGACGGATGAAGAATGACGATCTTTACAATAAATACATGTCTTTAATTACGTCTCTATGCATAAATATCTATGTCTATGCAATGTCTATAATCTATGTCTAATTACATGCGTTTTCTACTGAAATCAAAGTTACTTAACAAAACTGTTTAATTCATCCGATATGATAAAGTCCGTAAATATGACGTAAATACAACGAAACCAATAACTAATAATAGAATTGAGTATTTAAAAGTAGATAAATATGGATATGGATAATAAAAGTTGAAATTAATACTAAAACTGTGCATTCACATAATTCGCATTATTATTACAGTTATTTATAATAAGATAAAGCTGAAACTGAAAGTATCGAGTATCGAGTATCGAGTAGGGCGAGATAAAAAAGAGCAATCATAATAATGCCTACTTTTTCAGTAAGCAAAGTAAGCATGGAGATTATCCCTTGTCTCCTGCGTGACGCACTAGCCTTGTCAAATTATATTAGAACTATTGCCCGTCTCATATTGAACAAACACAAAACCATAATGTCGACTTCTTTGTTTGTCTCATTAATGTGTAAATACCACGCTATACGCTAGTACAATTCTTGATTCTTGTCATAATATGTAAGTGGTAATATAAACGGCAATGCATGGTTGCCCTTTTCCAAATGATCCCAATTTCCCCAGATAAAATTGGATTGTACCGTT